>JANRGW010029079.1:0-19399 GCA_024733675.1 Psilopsiagon aymara
ATACAGGAGGTGCTCCAGTCCCATGATCATCCTCATGGCCCTCCTCTGGACTTGTTCCAACAGTTGCATGTCCTTTTGATATTAAGGACACCAGAACTGCACATAGTACTCCAAGTGAGGTCTTGCGAGAGCAGGGTAGAGGGGCAGAATCACCTCCTTCGACCTGCTGGTCACACTCCTTTTGATGCAGACTAGGATACAGTTGGCTTTCTGGGTGTTAATGCTTCACTTATCCCACTGTAAGGAGTGACATGCTTACTCAAGTTCATAACATAAAATGGAGTCACAAAAGGAAATAAAATGGTTTTGGTGGAGTACCTTCAGTAAATAGAGAAGGGTATAATAAATGGAAAAGGCTTCTGTTATGATATTGTCTTATAGAAAATGGGTACATAGAATCATAGAATGATTAGGTTTGAAAGAGGCCTTAAATGTCATCTAGTTTCATCCCACTGCCATGGGCAGGGATACCTTCCAGTAGACTAGAAATTTGTTTCCTGGGAAGGGGTTGTTCTTTTGGGAACCTATATGTTGCATGACATATAACATGTATAGTATGCAACATATAGTGCTGAAATAAATGCAAAGTGCTGCACTTCCTTGAAAGAATACATAGATGTGCACTTGCCCACAGCAATTACAGACTTGAACTAGTTTTTTGGAATCATTTCAAGGTTTCAGGAAAGTGTGATGTCTTCAGAAGAAATCAGTGGTATTCAGTAGTGCATGGTTTGCATGGAGAAGTCAGATTAAGATTCTCAGATTAATACATCACCAGGAATGCTTCCACACCCCTTTCTGTCCTCCCCAGTGTCCTAACTCTGTCAAACTGGCTTTGAAAAAGATGACCAAAAGTACTACTGACACTAAGGAGGGTGTTCTGTAGCCTTTGGTCAGCTTCGGATAAGGCCAGAGAGAATACCCAGTTGTTTGAGAGCCTGATAATGAGCTACATCTGCTGCCCCAGATAATGGGCATGAAGGCTGGCAGTGATGATATGAGAACATTGTGCCTCAGCACTCTGCTGTCTGGCATACTTTTTGTCTCACAATCAGCTTTTTTTTTTTTTTTTTATATATGATTGAAAAAAAAATAGAAGTTATTTGCCTTTTCTTTTGTGTAGGATACAAACAGCCACAGGTAGAAATGTCACATTATTGAAATTGATTTTTGTATATTTTTATTATATTTGCTTTCATTGCAGTGAGGAGTTTGTTTTGATATTTCCTTCAGGCTGATTACTGGCATTTTCCCAGAAATCAGTATAGATGGGTCTCAAGGTTCTGAGATATGTGGTTATTAAAATATGAAGCAATCAAACATTGTCTTCTCAAAATTTTAAAGGAGGTATGTTTATGAGGAATCCTTCCCATTTCTCAAAGCATCAGACAAATGGGCCTTTATCTTCATACAGCCCAAAAGAAGCTGGGTCAGATCAAATTTCTCTGCATCTTGTATTTTCTGGGTCCAGTGAGAAATGTTCAGGGGAAGAGCATTGAGATATAGGACCATGTGACAGCTTCAAGTCATATGTCACACATATTCATCCCACAGCTAGTCCTGAAGAGGACTGTAGCTCTCCCTATGCTCCTCCTCCATGGTTGCAGAAGGATGAGACAGAGAAACCTATAGCTGCCTTCTGACCCAGCTGTTTGTCAGATTTTGGTAAGTCACCTCACATTGCTTTACCTTAGTTTGCCCACCTACAAAATGGCAGCAATGATGCTTTTGTTGTTGGAAAAAAACCATTTTGGGGTCTGCAATATAAAGAAAAAAGTATGGATACTTACAGCTGGAGCATTCTCCTTCATTTCGTTGGCCGTTTCTAGCAATCTTCTTGGCTCTATCTTTCTGCCCAGCTGTCTCCCATAAATCTAATCTGAAAATATGTTTTTTGCTCTTTTTCACATGTTTATAGCTAGCTTTCCCCCTGGCTGTTTTTTCATTGTTTATATCTGTAATTGTGTTATTGAACAGTTTTGCAGATTTCTCAAAGAATACTGCTGTTCTGTACCAAAAAGTCTTTCTTGTATGGCATACTGACCAAGCCTCACACCTTTATTGTCCCATAGAGTCAGATTTATTCACATCACAGCAAGCAACAAAAATTGGACCCTCTTCTTTTGTTGAAATGTATTGACTCCTTGATAATTTTGCCACTACAGTAAGAAAATGCAAAACAGTCCCTTACCTTTTCAATTATTCTAGGAAAGTAAGTTCAAATTTTCTCTAGAAGCTGGTGAAATACATCTGGCTATGGCTTGCTATGTGTGAATTATCCATGACCTTTCCAGTATAGTAAAATCAAGTTTTTGGCCGATGCTTATCATTCCTTTAGCTTCCTTCCTGAGAAGGAACCACAGCCACAACATGATGCTGAAGTAAGGCTGAGGTACTCATTGTCTTTTGTGCCTCAGCCTTCACTGGCAAAAGCTCCAACCACACTGCCCAAGTCACAGAAGGCAAAGGCAGAGGCAAGGGAGAATGAAGAGCTGGCCCCTGTAGAAGATAAAGTTAAAGGCCATCTAAGGAACCTGAAAGTGCAGAAATCCTTGGGACCTCATGAGATATATCTGCAGGTCTTAAGGGAAGTGATTGATGAAGTTGCCAAGCCATTATCTATCATGTTTGATAAGTCATGGCAGTTACTTCTGCACCCTTCTTTTGGGACATCAGCATCTTTCCATCTTTACATCTATGAAAGAGGATGCAGAGTTAAAACTACAGGAAGTACCACATTATAGGAAATAAGGCCCTGGGACCCTCATTCTTGGCTACACAGTGTAACTGGGTGGGTACCATGCTCCTAGCACACTGGACTGTGTTGTGCTGGGCAACAGACATGTCTTTGTTCCTTTACTCATTTCATTCAAATTACTGCCATTTACATGATCTTGCTGATCCATCTCCATTAACTCCAAGACCATTGCTCAGGATCTTCAGGGATTTAACATCTTCAGAATACAATTTGCTTGAAAAAATAGACATTTTTTTTTTTCTTAAAGAGCTGATTCTCTATAGAAAATGCACAGGCCAGGTATGAGTGAGCGATGATTATGAAGGAAACATATGGCCCTTACTGTTACACCCTACTGAAGCTCAGAATTATATATACATTATTTTTATATATATGGTGTATCTAAAATTATTGCATCATATATCTCTCTCCCTTTTCATGCCTTCTCTGGAGCTGCTAAGATTTTATGGCAGAAAAGGGTCTGAAAAAGTGACTTTGTGAGTGCTGTTTCCTTGCACAATTATTGCTAGTTGGCCTTTGCTTGTAATCACTGTGCTGACTAGCCTTCTTGCATAACATACAGTGAATCTCAGGCTTATATCAAGACATGCATAAAAATCATGGAGAATGACTTGCAGGAGTTATCTTACCTAGATAATGGAAGGAAGCTGATACCAGTGATGAACTTTATAGCACTGCTTTATTCAGTAAAATGAAACAAAATTTGGGAACTGCACCTTTTCCAGGAAAAAGCAAAATAGGAGTCACAATCAATTCGCTGTGAGGTTGGGTTTTGTTGGTTTTGTTGGGACCTGGGAGGTTTTTTTGGTCTTGTTTTTGTTTTTTAATCTAGCACTGAATTGTAAAGGGTAGTATGGGAATACAGACAAATCCTTATTGTAGTACCAATAGCACCAAACCCGCCAACTAAACCGTCTGGTCCCTTCCAACCCAAACCATTCTATGAATACCAAATTTGGCACCTGAAACAGTGTATGTAAAGAGGAATTGTATCTTCAGGAAGCCTTGCACTTTGGGAGAATTTCCATAATTGACTTGGCGGCCAATATTCACACCCCAAAAAGCCCTCACTCCCTTCCTATACCCACAGTCCAGCAAGAGTGAGGTTTATGAAGGTCACCTGCTGAAGCATAAGACAATGCAATCATACAAAGTCTATATGGCTCTGAGAGAGCAAATCTAAAACGGAAGCAGAGACAGAACCAAAGGTGTTGTTTCAGCAGCAGTGAGATGGGAGTTGCAGGTTGCACTCATGAGAACCTGGCAATTGCTACAGAAAGTGTGTTCTCAGTTTCCATTTTCTTTGATGTTTTTCAGAATTTTGTCAAAATACAAGTGATTTTGATGTGTATAGCATTGTTGTGTGTGAAGTAGAAAAGTTAATTAAATGAAGTTTTTTAAGAAACCATTTGCCTCTGGAAAGACATTTTCATTAAACCTCTTGTTCTATCTCTATCCACAAAATAGGTAACATGACAGAGAAGCTGTTCTTGGCAGGAAATACTAAGATAGTAAGCTGAAAGCACCTAGCTGTGTCATCATAACGACTTCCACAGAAAATAATAGGAGACTACAGTATAGAGATTCTGCTTTCAGTTTTCTTTGAGATACATATAGTCTATTTTGGAAACTATTCACTTTATAGGAATTGTTTTCAGAACAGGCAGGAGACTAGGTTAGGGAGCAGAAATTTTATTGTATGAAATTAATCTCAGGGCTTTCTGAGTTGCAGCTGTATAAAAAATGTCCAGAGTATGCATGAATATCATGACTAGAAAAATGCCATATTTCTCCTCACAACTAAATTAAAACTCTTTCAAGTGGTTTATGATTGAAGGAGAAACTCCTCTACATCTTAATCGGGGGGGGGGGGGAAGATACTTCAAAGTAGAAAATTAGCGCAGTTGCTGATTCACAGGAAACAACCCAATCAAAAATTAATTTATCTCAAGTGAACTAGATGACTCTAGATAGATTCTTATCCATTTGAGGTAGCAATGCCAGCAGCATGTCTGAATTAATTCTAAGGTCAGTCTGCGACAGCCTCAGGTTTTGCAACAAACAGTCCAGAACGAAGAAACGGGAAAAACTTTCAAGAACTTCCAAGGGTGGGGAAGCTGGGGTTTAGTCAGAGACAGTAGGAAAAAGGGAATGCTTTTCCATTTTATGTCCTCATGGGTTAGTGCAGTTTTAAGCAACTATTCTGAAATCATCAGGCAATCTCATTAGCATTCCTTTGCCCCTAAAGTAACTTACAGAGTCCATCCTCAAGTAGGTATGCATAGCTTAGACTGAATATAGTGAATAATATGATTTTATGTGATTTCTGATACTGTAAATACTCAACAGCTTGTAGGGACTTGTCTAGTTTTTGATTCTTTTGGGCTTAATGGGAGATAGCCTAGCAAAGCACATAGCTCATACTCACTACAGCACATTAACAGTGTCATTCATAAATTGCAGCAATCTATTCAAATGATATTCCATAACTTGTGCTTATCCCCAAGGTACTATTGGCTAAACTATGCGCATTGAAGAACAGCATAATTTCGTTGCTTAGCCAGCCTGAATAATGAATTCCTAGGGGCCAAATTCAATATTGCAGGAACTCTGGGAAGGTAATGGCAGTACATCAGGGTGAATTTCTCCCCATTCAACTAAACACATCTGATGACTGAAAAATTTATATATGAAGGCAGGTAGGGCTTTTGTTGTCTAAGAAGGAGAAGGGTGTCAGATTTGCTTTCTCCTTTAAATATTTGAAGTGTTCAGGAAATGAAGACTGCTTCCAGGAGAAAATTGCATTACAAAATGCAACCCAAAGTTGTGTGAGACATATACTCATATTTTAATTGAAGAAAGTTTCAAAAGAATAATGATTTTAATTTTAATTTACTGCCTTCTCACTGTTCACCAGGCAATAAAACCCATGGACAAATTCCAAGAAGTTGAATCCTGACTTTTGCGCTTCTTCATATGCGTTTTTCCATCTTCTCCTGGAAACTATAAAGAAAGTAGATAGACAATACATGCACGAACTTTTCAGGACTCTATCTGCACACAAAAATGTAGAAACAATCAAAAGCTTGCAGGTAGCAACCTGTAAGTTTCCATTTTTCCAGCGCAACTATAGTGTTCTTGTGAAAACATTTGCACTTGCTAGACAGGAACTTTTAATTTTGGCCTGCACATGCACAGAAACATCCGTGGAACTGTAAAACCATCCTCAACAACTAGGGAGATTAAAATCAAAACTACACAAAAGAGAAAAACTTCACACGAAAAAAACAAACAAAAACCCCAAGGATTAAGATTATACTTGTTTTCCTAAATGCTCTTCCTCCATTCTTTCAGCTACACTCCACATCTGGAAGGCATTATATGTTATGCAAGTTCAAAATTGTCCAAGTAGAGGAATCCAAGTGGAAGTAATGGCAGAAAGAGAGGAAACTGCCGGTCTTCTAGTTCCCTTGTAAATCTACAAACTCTCACACTATTGCTTGCAAGAGCAGATGACTATGCATATGACCCTCTTCCAGGCCATGTGAGTTTAGGAGGATGTAGTTTTTGCATTATGTTACTTAAATTTCAGAACAGGTGGCAAGGTTTTTCCTTAAATAGTTATGTGTCAGGACGTCTCACAGAATAGCAATTACATAAAAGATTTTAATGAAGGACTTGTTTTCAAAAAAGCCTTGCTAGCGGAAAATTTTCAGAGGTGATGAATCTGTTTTGTAGAAAGCACTAAATAATAGTAATGGAGCAGATGAGCTACCTTTTGTAAAAGAATTAGAGGGACCCGAAAGGAGATATAGCAAAGAAACTTCAGACATTGTGCTTAATTTCCTCATTCTTCTGTCTCACATTTCCATTGCAATAGGTGCAGCTGAAGTAGAAAAATAAGTTAGAACAGATGAAGGGATAATAAATGTCATCCATTTTGAGGAGCTGCATCCTAAACTACAGGAGAAAAATGAAAAAACTAGAAGGTAGTACATGAGTATGTTCACAATAAAGTGATGATTCTTCTATATATAGCATGTGATAAAAGTCAGCAATGCTTTAAACCATGAGAAAAGAACCATACTCTGCTCAGTACAACTAGTTTGCCAACCATATATCTGAATACAGTAACACTTGATTGAATAAATATAGAAAATACTGAGACACAAACAATTTTTTTCAGAAGAAAAAACTTGACAAAATTGGAAAAGCATGTACCAATGGTTGGTGCTTAGGTAAAAAAGTTTTATTTTCTCAAAGTTATAATTTTCTTACTAATTGTATTGATCAATACAGGTGACTTGCTAGGGTTGTGATAGCCAGCTTTCTACAGGAAGTGTTTCTACTGACTCCTATTTGAACTCTGAATTTGAAAGAGGCAGAAAAGGAGGATGGATCCCAGGAAGAAGGAATTGTGGCTGACAGTGAAGTACCTTTCTTGTTCCTTATATTCATTGTGGGGATGAAACACTATTGAATTGATGGCCTAACTATTCTATATTTCTATGATTCCCCTTCAGCAGTCAGTGATCCCAGGCCAAAAATCTAAACTATTGGAACTACCTGAGATAAAATCATCATGATGCCTTCAAAGGCTTTGTGTATCTTAGCTGTTACTAGAGTAAACTTTGTAGAATAATAGATTAGCAGAGACAATCTTTAGCTATCTATTTTTATAGGTAAAAATCTATTCATCTTATTTGGTAATAAATTTATTTATTTATTTACTGCTTGACATGGATATTTATTGACCTGAAGAGGTTCTGTACAGCAAAAGGTAGATAACATTTATATCAATTAAGAGTATTTTTGTATTATGAAAAAAAAATGATGGATGAACTTTGTGGCATCTGGAACACAGATTGGGTGGAATCCACCTCATCTGATTTTACCTGTGATTAAAATAGTGGTAATCATCTAAGACCTCTCTGTAATCAGTGGAGAGAGCTCTAAAACCAGAGGTTGATTCATTCCCTCCCAACAGAGATGGAATGAATCACCATCTGGAGTGCTGATGTCTCATTCTGTCTGTAAAGAAAGTATAAAGTTAAAGTTCAGGGAGGTAAATTGCAGCCTCTCTGGATTACTTTAACTTACATAATAATTCTCTTTCATTTCTCCTGAAGACATTCGTTGAAATGACCTTACACATTATGCTAAAAAGTTAACCTCAATGTTTTGGTGAGAGCTGTTTTGTAATTTTCACAGTGCATGCATGGCCCCCTTCTTAAAACATGCATACTCATTGCTTTAGCAGGAATTGTATCTGTTAAGCTTTGGGTGTAGGCTGTAGGTGCTAGTGGTCTCTGACTGCTGATTATTCAGTTTTTTTGGCAACAATCACCCAGCCAGAGCTTGTTAGACAGAGCATGGCAGAGCATTCTTGCTGAATGACTTGCTTGGAGCATGTGTGGTATTGCTAGGATATGCAACGTTTGCAAGATGGAAGCTGTTTAGAACCAACTTCTTCATCTTTGCTGCAGTATTGATGTCTGTTCGTGACACCAGTCGGTGTTTTTGTACGGGATTACAAATTACAACTCTATTCATGCAATGTGTTCTTATAAAAGCTGCTATTGTTTTCCCAGTTTGGGCAAGATCTGGTACATATGATTTCTTTTCATGAGTTCTAAGGGTGCTACCTTTCTCTTGTCTTCAAAACTGGTATTTTGTACCTCAAAAAAGTATGGCAGTCGTAACACATGTAGGTTCTTCTCAGTGAACGGCTACCTCAGTGATAGTTTTAAAGGAACCTCTTTGATAACTGGAGGGGGAAAGGGGGAATAAAGCAAGAAGGGAGAGGGAATTCATCAGAGCATAAAACTAAAAATTAATAATTAAGTGCAAATAGTGTATAGGATAAAAGAAGGATTGCACATAGAAGACATTCGTGTTCATGACTCCAGCTGAGCACAAATTATTTTGAATAGTCTATCAGGCATAAAGATGATGTGAAGATCATCCAGAGAGTAAAAGGATGTGTCCCAAAGGAAAGAGTTATGTTAAAGTCATGATTCTTCCAAGATAACACAGATGTCTTCTTAGGAGTTTTGGCCTTTCTTGGTTGATGCTTAGGAAACTTGTAATTTTCAGTCTCATCCACTCCTACCTGGCAGATTTTGAGTTCTGTAGCAGATGGTACAGATATTTCTGCAACAGATGCATGCATCTACTCCATGTGCAGAATCAGCAACTGGATACATTGCTAAACTGGCCAGAATTATTTAAATTCTTTTCACTGAAATTTTAAAATGAAAAAACAAAACCATTGCTTCGAGCAATGTCTCAGATTTTGGATCAAAAAGAAAGTAATCTTTAAACAATGAAACCACTTACTCTTTTATTGTTTTACCAAGCCCGTTCAACTTCAATTTTGAACCCCCATAACATTTATCAAGAATTATTGGTAAAGGAGGAAAGGGACAAATAAAACCAAACTACAGTTGTTTTAGCAAACTATTTCCCCTGCCATATTACTTTTACAATTCTCTACTAAAGTCAGAAAGTTTAGAAACTCTCCCCACAGCAGTTTTGTCAAAAAGACAAAACATGCTTCCAGCTGTATTGTCAGATGGACAGCAGCCTCCTACAAAGGGCTCAACCACTTTTTGCACAGGAAAAAATCCAAGGAAGACTGTAGGTAAAATAGGAGTTTTACTTCACCATAATATCTATCTCCCCAAATCCAAACAACAGTTTATGCATTGAGTAAATTTCTTCTCAGTGTAGAAGGGCATCAATAATAATCTGAAATTTCCTCCTGCTGGAAATGTCCAATTTATGGTCAGTGTTTTCCAGTAAACATGGAAACTGGTAATACAATTTAGATGAATTTGGCAAATACCTCAGCAGTGGAAGGATCGACTTACTCAGACTTCTGGGATTTTGCCTCCACACAGTTTAGGCCACATTTTCTCTTCACTAGCACTTAATATGCTTCCAAGTCCAGTAACTAGGCTAGGTAGAGACAGTCTTTTTAAGAACAGATTTGTGTCCATCTTTTTAAGGCCTGATGTGACCGGTCTGTCTTTGCATCTCATGTCATGGCACAGAACATTGTCTGTTGCTTATCATTTCATAGGACTGAATCCAGTGTCTCTGACCACAATGGCAGGCCTGTTCATGCAGGGCTGTGACTCTGAGCTTGTCTGTGGTTCCCCATGACTGTCATTTATGAGTAAATACACATTCCTTAGTAGTTCTTTATCAGTGCTTCACATGAGCACATATCATAAACACAAGTTGGGAGACTAAGGAAAATTAAACATTGGGCCCTTAAAAGTTCCTTACTTTGACAGGGGAAAGCTGAGTGGGGAGACTGAAAATGTGGTGTTTGAGTAATGTTTCTGAAATGATGGTTCACAGAACCACAGAAAATAACGTGTAGAAGGCTTTGCCAGTTGGGTATCATGGTAGAATTGTCAGGACCCAAGTAATGGTACCTGACCTGGTCACCCTTTTCCCAAAACCTCTATGCACTGCTGAGGAATAGGGCTTTCTGTTTCACCACACTGGCAGGCATAACCTTCCTCCTTGTCATGCCAGTGGCAAGGCAGGAGGGACTAGCTCCATCCTCCATTGTGTTGAATACTAGTTGTGGTAAGGCTCAGTGGCTGAAAATGAATAATATCTTGAAAGCAAAAGTAGACAGCAGTTTGGGCAGGTGGACTAGGATGTATGTGTAATTTGGACCTTTGTCTCTCTGTATCCTGAGTATTTGGATGATGGGAGAGAGACACCTGAGAGATATCAGACTAAATGACACCAAACCAAAAAATTCCTAGAAGGGATTTCTTTATTTCCATACCATGTTCGTTAGGAGGATATGATTGGCTGTGGAGTAAGATGAAGGAGAGAATGGCAGACTCACCTGAAAAATGACAGAGCACAAACCTCCTTGGGATTGTTGAACTGCTGGGCTGATGACTGCTTTTGGATGATTTTTTCTGTCGCCCTTTTGCAGATGTGCCCTGTATCATAAGTAATTAATAATAATTAAGACAGCAAGAGTGATAATGTTTCTAGTGCCTGGTATACTCAATTGGGGTGAAGGACAATGTCAAGAGATCTCATTGTGGATTCCCTTCATTTCTAGGTACTTACTGGTTTTTCTGTCCCTTTTGATTGATAGCCTTGAGCAAACATAACTGTTTTGTTCCTTCATATGAAATCTCACATGCCAAATAGATACTTCGAAAAGTATCACAAAGTATCTGGAGAACGTGACGGTAAGTATTATTACTGTAAATCAGTAAAAAATACACATAAGCATACAAACTTTTTTGTACAGTGCCTGGATATACAGATTTAAAATGTATTTTAACTTCAATTTTATTTGCTTATCGTAACTTAAAAGACAAGCATCACAAATAAAAAGTGGTTGTATCAAATTGATTTGGATGGTCATACTGAACAGAAGGATATCTTCTCAATAAATGAGTTCTGGTCTAGTAGAAAGTAGTACACAAAATAGATACATGCTACAGAACAGTGGTCCAAAACCAAAATGAAAACAGGTATATATAAATGTTTTTTGGAAGAGTCTGTGTTTGTGTGTTTTCAAAGATGATCTATTCCTTGGATTAGTAAAGTGGTGCTCATTAAAATGCTTATGGAGTGGGAATCTTAGCATTTCCCAAAATGCTGCTGCAAAGGACATCTTTGTCTGCACTGGAAGTGTGGCTCATAAGGCACAATGGTAATGATCTACCCTTTTGTTATGTTTATGAACATTTTATAAATATTTTATCTGCAGTTAGTTGACATTCCACAAAATTTTCCTTATGTATTAATAAGGATTTGCTAAATTTTTAATTCCAGTGACTGCAAACTGATAGATTGTTTCTAATAAAACCCTTAAAAAATTTCTTTTATTATCTTTCACAAGCTTCAAATACATTTTTACACACATGTATTTTTACCATAGAACAATTTCAAGTTGTTCTTCATTTTTTATAGCTTTCATTTTAGAGGTGAAGTATCACCCTTCCTATAAGAATTGTTCCACTGGTTTACATCAGTGGCCCATATAGCACAGAGATGTTATTTAAGGTGGACACTTAAGCTTAACTACTAGTGGTAAGTGCACAAGCACCTTCACTCTCACAGGCAAGGTCTTCCTCTGACTTCTGGAGACATTTCAGCTTTCAGGCTTTCCACTTTGTGTTCTAGTCAGATTCTCATTGCTGTACCAGGTGCTCCACTGGTGGTTGCACACCCCCATATATTTGCAGAATTTATATTGTAAATACTGGAGGTTAAAAGAAAAAGAGGAGAAAGATCACACTGCCTGAACTTAGTCATCCAATGTTGAAAACTTAGAAATGCTTTCTGGAAGCCTCTTCTCAATACCATAGGGAATACTTACCAGGAAATCCACATGTGGGAAGTGGCCCATGGTAGATGTCTTTGTAGTCTAGAATACATGTTAAATATTTTGCTGATCTAAGAGAATTCATTTTGGGAATGGAAAATTTCATGTCCTTTCCAAGAAGAAAGATAGGAGAAAACATCTACAGTGTGCTGTAAAAGTCTGACAAAGATTTTAAAATAGAAGATTGTTTGCCAATTCATCCAAATAATTTGTTATGATATTGCCATGAGACATGAGGAGGGTAGAGCTCAGAGTAGTGATGGATTTAATTTTCTCATGCCTTGATCTAACCTAGAAAAAAATTTGTGAGGCATTAGGAAAAAGACTGACCAACACACTGCCAAAACGTACTACTACCCTTCTGCATGAAATACATTTCAAAATAATTCAATATCAATATATTGATGCTTGTATATTTAATACCACTTGGAAAATCTATGTTTTGTCCATGCCAGACAATCTAAACTTTTTCTATTCATACTGAATTTGAATTGGCAATGATTGTTTACGTATGGTATCACACCAGAAATTCTATGCCAGCAATGGCATTAACCTTAGCTTAGCAACACTAGTAGAATCTATGGCTGATGCAAATGTCTATCCAGTTGTTGTAATATTTTTGTAAGTTGGTAAGACTTGTGGTGCCTGAAAGCTGTAGGTTATGAGCTTAGAAGGATAGCAGAGAGCCCAAAGTTGTGCATGTTGATTTTCCAGTGGAGACAGAAATATCTTATTTCAATGTGCTTCATTTAAAGCTATACTACTAATTCAGGAAGAAGAAGGGTCCAGTGACATGGATGTTAATCTTTTTCTCCAGGAATTTTAGGTCTATGCTAACAACAGCTTCTCAAGAATAATTCAACCTTGAGTACTGGCTAAACAGAGCTTGGAGAAAAATCCACTGACTGTGTTGTCCCTGTCTTCTAAAAGATTTGTCTCAGCTCAAAAATGCAGTGCAGCAAGTCTACTGAAAAATCAAAACTTGACAGCGTGTTAGGAATAAGAATCAAGAAATCTTTTTTCAATAATTTCAGCTTATAGCTCCTTTAACAACCACAATTGAAAATCTCCCATCCAAATAAGGGCATTTAATTGTGCACAGTGAATGCTAGCTGGCCAAATAATCTGTTTGAAGTTTGTTGGACAAAGGTACCTCATATGTGTGCTCATATGCACAAACCTGTGCACACACAGTTGATGGATTTTCTTTTATTTCCTGGAACAAGGCTTTCTCAGCACACTGAGTTTCTTGTGTCAAAGTGAATTTTCAAGTACTACTGGTTTAGATAAGACTGACCTTATCAAATGATATTGTTTGATCTTGTCCATTCTGAAATCTTTAACATCTACCACCAAAGTCAGCTTTCTTCCTTCCCTTGTGCAGCCTTCATCCCTTCCCACCTTTGTAACGAACTTCTCTGGACGCATTCTAGCACCTCAGCATCAAGGGGAAAAACCCAACCCAAAACAATCCAAAACAAACCTGTGCCTGAGGAAGACCAACAAAGCTGGTGAATCATTTAGACAATGAGTCTTATGAGGAACAGCTAAGGAAACTAGGGTTGTTTATTCTGCAGGAAAGGACATTCAGGGGAAAACTTGTTGCTCGATGACTATCTATCTGAGAGGGTGCTGTAGCAAGGTGAGTATTGATCTGCTCTCTCAAGTAGCAAGTGATAGGACATAAGGAAATGGCCTCAAATTGTGCTGAGGGAGGATTAGATTGAATAATAAGAAATATCTATTCACTGGAAAGATTATTAAGCATTAGAACAGGTTGCCTAAGGAAGTGGTTGAGTAACCATCCCTGGAGTTACTCAGAAGACGTGTCGACGTGGTGCTTGGGACATGGTTCAGTGGTGTGTTAATTGGCTGTGTTAAATTTGAATTGATGATATCATATCATCAAGGTCTTTTCTGACTTAAATGACTCTTTGATTCTTCTTAAATCAGTCAGTTAAATTTCCTGTATTGCTTAAAAGGCAAACATGAGCTAAAGCACATTCAATTTCTAGCCTATTTTCAGATTCAAATGCCCTTTAAAAGGGCCAGCATCAAAGAAAGGTAAGTGTGTGTGTCTATGTCTGAGTCCATGTCTCTTTGTGATTCTAGTGAGTAAAATAGAAGTGAGCCACCTTACATCTTGATGATGGAGACAGAAAATGACAGAAAGATGAAATTTTTTGGACTTCCCAAGGAAACTTTTGAAAAACAGGACCTGATGAAAGATGTTGGGGGACAGCACTAGAGTGAATCCTCAGTGCAGGAGTCCCCAAAGCCACTACATTTATTTGGGGAGTGGGAGGAGGATACCTAATCCTGACTGACTGTCAAGAACAGGACAATGCAAAAGTTACATCAAGTTACCATTGCCCTCTATCTGTGTGTTTCTTTTCTTACAAGCTGGACAGAAGAAACATTAGTTTGACTCCTGTAGCAACCTGTAATTATACACCCTTACTTTTCCTCAGGCTCCTGGGTTTGAGGCAGTTGAATTGAGTGGACTCCTGAATTGCTGGCAAGTTTGCAGCATGAATTGTTTGGACTTACGCTGATGGAACAATTACTGAATGCAACTTTTATAGAAAAGACAGGACATTTTTGTGGGATATTTTTGTCAGGTCCTCTTGTTATATTGCATTTTCCTCAAGGAACTGCAGTAGGTATTTTCTAATGCTGTTGCTGCTGAGCACATACACTACATGTAATTTAGTATTGCAACACATCCTTTTGCAGGATGAGTGTCCCTCATATTTAGGGAAGAATTCTAGCTGCTGCTGCTGATGATCCCTACCATGGTCATGCATGCCACTGTACAGGACAAGAGATTGAAGTGCTCCAAGCAGCAGCTAAGTAGTAAGCACTAAACTAAACCTGACACAAGGATAGTTGGTGGTCACTGCCAGAGAGCAAAATCATATGATTAATAATCACATTATCAAATGAAAAGTGTATTCAAGGAATAATGATACCCAGACCATGTATTGTAGTTGCTGTGGTCCTATTGTCGTGACAAGAGTGCATGAAAAATTACTCAGATCTTAACAGAACCAATAGCTAGTCAGAGTAATCTCTGTCAGACTTTTAGCTGTATGATTTAATGATATTTCAATGGCACGGCTGAGCATGGAAGAAAAATGGATTCCCTTCTCAATGAAGACATGCTACTTTAAATATCCTGTTAGTTTACACTAGCTTTTTTTCCATGTGGTATTGCTGCTTATCCATTTGTTTCATCTGGGCTCCTTCCTCTGTTCCTGTTTCCTTCCTACCCTTGGGAAAAGTACACTGTAGTCCTGAGTACCTTCTAGCAAATTTTGTAATATTAATGTTAGCATAACTGGGAAAAAAGTCAATGTTTTTATTGTCTTCTCTGCACAAAATAAAAAAGATTTCATTTTCTTTTGCCCTTTACATCTCTTTCCATGGCGTATTTCAATACCATATTTTGCATTTTAGAAATGAATGTGTTTGTTTGAATTCAACTGGAAACTCTGTCATAGCCTAACAAGTTGCTTCTGATATCACTTTAAAACCTATGACTATAAAGGTATAAAATTTAAGCTTGATTCATAGAATCCTGATTTGTGCTTTACTACATTCTGAGATGCATTAAGGCTTAAGATGTACTTGCCAAATGACTGTTGGAATTTATTTTATTGAATTCTTTATTTCATTATACATATATATAGTATTCTTATATATTTATATAAAAGTTTTATATGTGGGTAAAATTTTGTTCCAAAAAGTTTATTTGACTTGTAGACTGCATTCTGCATTTCAGAAATTAACCCTGCCATATGATAAATAGTACTTAAGATTCAGGAAGAATCTTCTAGGTGAAAGAATAAATAATCTTATTTAAATATATGGGGCAACCGCATCTTCTTGAGTGTGTAGCAGCAACAGAAATACTTTGGTTTTGTAGTACTTTAACACTCATTTTGGGAGCCTAATTTTGTAGTCTGGTCTATAAATATTCTGTGTGATGGGCTGCTTGCCAAAAGGACAAGAGATTGCAAGGCATCTTCCTCAGCTGATAAACAATCCAAATTCTTAAAAAAAAAAAAAAAAAGCTTCAATTGGCATCTGCATAGAGATTTGGCCCAATATAATAGCTGGATTGTCAGCTAGTGCAAAAGCAGAACACTCCTACACCACTCATCAATACCACTCCTCAATGCCTTTTATCTTAAGGAGATACTAGGGTAAATATGACCCCAGACTGCGATGATGATTTGTTCTGGAAACTGTATGGTCCACTCAGGACACTTCTCATCTGCTGTGTGAAGGTTTGACAGAAACCTCAATCACCCTGCTTTAAGTTCCAATTCCACTTTCCAAATACTGATAAGTAGAGGTGATAGGAAGCATTCACCCTTAAAGCATTATTGTTATTTTCAGAGCCTGGCAACAAGAAAATATTTTCACTTGTCTTTTTTCTTTCCTACAGTCATGACTGTTTATACCATCTTTGTAAACCACTAGTGGTTTTGCCTCAGTGTCTCTCCATAAACCAAAACAGAGATCAACTGGAAATAGGACATAGTTAAACTGAAGGTAACAAATTTCTTGATGCAGTAGCAGATGGTTGATTAGGTAATATTACTGAAGGAGTGAATTATGTGCCATGGGTATTAGCACCTGTAGCTTTGTACCTAAGCTTTGGATAAGAAATGCCATGCTGTGTGCTTTCATGTTTATCTTCTGACTGTAAGCACAAGATATGAATTTGCAGGTGTAAGTTCTGCTTTGAACCTGTGATTCAATACTGGGTAAAAAGATTGAAGTGCAAGTATTGCCAGTGTAGGTGTGATTTTTTTTTTTAATGTATTTTTTTTTTTTTTTTGAGAAGTTGGACTATGTGACTGGTACTCATATTGGGGTAGAGGAGCAAGAAGACCCTTGAGAAGAGGTCTGCTACAGAAGTTCATGATTAAAAAAACCTCAGCTTGTGCTCAATGTACTCATCCTGGCTCTATAATTAGAGTACGTATATAGCCATGACTCTACACTTGAGAAGAAACATGATCTTACTAACACATGAGAGTAGCTTTACAGTAGAAGGTCTATCTGGACCAGTAACCTCATTTTCATCCTGAGTGCTATTGCTCAGCAGCAGATATTTAAGAATATGAAAAAGGATAAGAAGGGCGTGTCTGCTCCCTTCTAGTAGGGAGCAAGTATCTGGTGAAAGGCTGCACTACTTCTACTGTTTAACACAATTTCCATGTGTAGCACTATACTGTCACATGTTGCATGAAGAGGGTTATTATAAATTATTTCTGCTTGCTACTTGTTTTTAATTTCTTTGTCTCCCAAGTTTCACTTGGATTGTGTTTAACACAACAGGGAAATGTTTGCCATGAAGAACTGATGAAAATATAATTGTCTTTTGGAAGAACTCTGTATTCTATTTCTTCAGCTAGGCGCGCTGTTGCATCTTTCTCCTCTTTGCTAGTCCAGCTCGGATCCAGGAATATACATGGGGTTCTTTTCATCACAGAAGAGGTAAATTATTTTTCTGCTACAGGAATCCAAACTATTGGTGCAGAAAAGTCATTCAAATACTGTCTCCATCTTCATTGTGGAGGAAGAGTGTTTAGTGCAAACCAAGTATGTCAGTTTCATTTTCATTAAAGAATCTGTTCCTTAGGATGCATTTGACTGAAGCAGAAGATAGGAGTTTTCCAGAAGAGGATAAATAAAACTTTAGGCTAGATAAAACTTGTGCAAATTGAATCATAGAATTGGTTGGGTTGGAAGGGACCTTCAAAGTTCCATCCCCTCTGCCATGGGCAGGAGCATCTTCCACTGGACCAGCTTGCTTAAAACCCCATCTAACCTGATCTTGAGCACTTCCAATGATGGGACATCCTCAGCATCCTGTGCAACCTGTTCTAGTGTTTCACAATTATTGCAAAGAATTTCTTCCTTAAATTAATTCTAAATCTACCATCTTTTGGTTTAAAATTGTTGCCCCTTTTCTTGTCACTACAGACCCTTGTAAAAAGTCTTTATCTTCTTTATAAGCCCTTGTATACATTGCAAGGCTGTGATAAGGTCCTTTCAGAACCTTCTCTTCTCCAAGCTGAACCTTTATAGAATCATTTTGGCTGTTTCTAGTTGCTTCCCTGTCTTCCATATGTTTTGGCAGATCTTCCAGGAGAACCTGTTCCATGATCTTAAGCAGTATGAAGGCGAGGCTGACTGGCTGGTATTTCTGAAGTTTCTCCTTTTACCCTTTTCAAAAATGGGTATGATGTTGCCATCTTCTCTAGTCATGGGCCTGATTGCCATGACATATTAAATATGAGGGAGAGTGGTTTGGCAACTATATCAGCGAGCTCCTCAGAACCCTGGCACTCAGGGTACCATAGATGTCTGTGTGTTCATCTTTCTCAGTTGTTCTCAAACCTGATCTTTTCCTATGAGGGGAAAGGATGGGATCAACCTCTCATCCTTAAAGCCAGAGTGAAAAGGAAAATCAATAGTATTTGGATAAGCAATCTTTCATTCTGGCACTCACTGCAAGGTCCTTTTCTACTCATAACATGCAAATGCAGAACATCCCTTCCATATCATATTCCTGAGAGACACATTTTCTGTGCCTCTTACAAAATTATATAGTAAAAACTGCAGTGCATGATGATACCTCACCTCTGTGCCTGGCAAAATCTTGGAGCAGATTCTCCAGGAAAACATGCTAAGGCACATGAAAAACAACAAGATGGTTGGTGACAGTCAGCTAAAGGGAAATCCTGCCTGACCAATTTGGTGGCCTTCCTTGATGGGGCTACGGAACTGATGGACAGGGTTGAGCAGTTGATGTAATCTACCTGGACTTGTGCAAAGCTTTCAGCACTGTCCCACGTGACATTCTTGTCTATAAGGTGGAGAGACATCAATTTGATAGGTGGACCACTCGGTGGATAAAGAACTGGCTGGATGGCCACACACAAAGTATCGTGGTCAATGGCTCAATGGCTCAGTGTCCAGCTGGAGACCAGTAACGAGTGGTGTCCCTCAGGGATCTGTGTTGGGGCCAGTCTTGTTCAACATCTTTGTGGGTGACATGGACAGTGGGATGACATGGATCAGCAAGTTTGCTGATGACACCAAGCTGAGTGGTTTGGTTGATATGCTGGAGGGAAGGAATGACATTGAGAGGGACCTTGATATGCTTGCGAGGTGGGCTGATGCCAACCTGATGAAGTTTAACCATGCCAAGTGCAAGGTCCTACACCTGGGTCGGAGTAATCCCA
>JANRGW010029081.1:0-62164 GCA_024733675.1 Psilopsiagon aymara
ACAGGGTGCCCAGAGAAGCTGTGGCTGCCCCATCCCTGCAGTGTCCAAGGCCAGGTTGGACACAGGGGCTTGGAGCAACTGCTCTATGGAAGGTGTCCCTGCCCGTGGCAGGGGTTCAACTGGAGGAGCTTTAAGGTCCTTCCAACACAAATCATTCTATGGTTCTATGAAGAATGCATGAGACCCATTTGCCTGACATTGTCTTTCCTATTTCAAGTAAGAAGCTCTGTTTTGCCCAAATGTTCTGGGTGTATATACCATTCTACAGTACCAGGCTAGAGGGACCTCAAATCTGACCCACAAGAACAGCTTGGGTGCCCTGGGACACTGTGCTTGCTATATGATCATCATCACCACTACGTGCTCTGACAGGCTCCAGCACATGTGCTATTCCCCATGCACGCTGGTGACACCTCCAGCACCCTATTGATGAGCCCAGCCCTCCCTTCCCTGTTTACCCAAGTCTCCAGAAGTCAAATGGCCCAAAAGGACTGACACTAGAAAAGCGAGGAAAAAAAATCACACCACATTAAGACAAAACAAAATAAACCCATAAGAAACCAAGAATCCCCTCGTGGGAGCCTGCAAAGTGCTAAATCAAACAAAGGGAGGGGAAGAGGGTTTACTCCAGTGGCCTGAAAGTCGCAAGATCACAGATTATTTCCTCTCTGGTGCCACAGGAAAGCTCTGGATTCAGGGCTTGGGGATTTTGCAGTTCCTGCAGGAATGTAAATTCCCGATAATGCTATGTCAGGGGCAGCGAGGCACAAACACAGGGATTAGTTGGTTATGAAAGCGGAGTGGTGTTGCAGTGTGGGGGGAGCCTGATGTACCCGCAGGCACCCAGCGATGGGACGCCAGGGAAGGGCTGCCTGGAGCCACGCAGCGCCAGAGCAGAGGGCAGAGACGGAGGGAGGAGGCAAGAGAGCATCCCAGCATCCCAAACAGCTACAGACCAATCCCTGCAGAGCAGAAACACTGGAGGAAAGGCTGTAGTAAACCACTGCTCCTCCAGTGCTGCATGTGGAAAACTTCCCTGCTCCATCTCCAGCGTGATGGGCTCAGGGTTGGCTTTACAGGGGAAGGGAAGAGGAAAGGGAGTTGGTCCTTGGACCAACACTACATGGTACCCGTGTATTGATTTAAAGTATAAAGACAAGCCTGACTAGGCAATTTGAGTCATGAGCTACACACACTCATATAATAACGGTGTCATGGGCTGAGCTGAGCCCAGCTCAAACAGAATCCTCTACTCATGCTCCTCTTTATAGCAGGCACCTGACCTGCAGCATCTGGTGCCCTCACTGCCAAGAACAGGCCCTTCACTGCTGCATATCTGCTGCAGATGTTATGAAATCCTATGGTGGCATTAGATGCTTTCATTTAAGACTGATTGATTAAAGGTCAGTTCAGCAAAGTCTGTAGTGACTGTCACTACAGTGAACAAACTTCAGCAAATCACAGTCAGTGGTGTTGGATGGGACCAAGCACCATCATCTGTGCCATTTGTTTCTGGGAACAACCTGCCTTGGTGAATATCTGTCTGATCTGTTCTTAGAGCCAAGAGCCCATGGTCAGCTCATAGGATGGACTTTGATGTGACAACTGATATGGGGAAGTCATCCATCTGAAGGCCAAACAACCAACCCAATGATTTTCCCCAGATGGACTCCACAAGACCTTTTCCAGCTATAGCAAGAAGGGAGCAACAATGAGTGGCCATGATGAGCCCTTGAGGCAAACCCCAGTGGTGGTAATACAACTTGGCCCTAAATACCAGGAGTGGACTGGACTGCCCAACACATTACTACACATGTGCTGGCCAAGCTCTTCTCTTTCTCTCCTTTCTTTTCACCACTTCAACTTACTGTCCATACACCACTGCATCTGCAGTTGTGCTTGGAGCATTCTTCTCAGGAAAAAATCAGTGTTTCAGGCTGGGATGCAGCACACAACGGGTTGGTGCTACAAGGATGCTGAAAACACACTGCACTGTGGTCAACGAGGAGACAGGGTGATGGGGAGGGAGGGAATCAGGCCCTTGGCTTTCAGCGTCCAGTGCCAAAAAGCCCCAGTTTTAATGGGTTTCACCACTTTGAGTCATTTATGTTAGTGGGGTAATGAAGTCATGTGTAAATGTTAGATTTAGCTTTTGGCTGTCAGCTGTTCCCTCTTAAAACAACTAAGGAGAAGGAGACCCAGAGCGGGTGAGGGGAAAAGAGAGGCTCTCTGGTGAAGTGGGGTAATAAATTACAGGAGCAGTTCTTGGGCTGCCAATTTAACACCATAAATCAAAGCCTGGGTATTACCCAAGCGCTCCCTGCGGAGGGCCTTCGGGTCAGAACGACCACCTTTACAAATCCTGGAAATGAAATCTTCCTAAATGCTGACCAACCTCATCCCTGCCAGGAATGGTAATTTATTGCCTTATTAAAGGGCAGGAAGAGGGAGAGGAGTGAGTGAGGGGGGAGTTGCTTGTGGCCAAACCCCCAGCTTTGAGCCCCCAAAGGGATGAAGCAAGCCCCTTCCCTTCACCCCATATCCCAGACAAGGGGTGCCTCCACATTGGCATGAGCCAGGGGAGCTCTCCCACCTGACACGTGCCCACCACAGCGGCTGTTGTTTTAAGTCGGCGCCAGTCAGAGGCTGATTTTGGTCTCCACTTCCATGATGGATTTTGGAGGTCACAGCCACAGTCATAAATGATGAAGAGGGGGATTTAAAAATAGGCTCTACATGACTGTTTCCCTCTGTAGTACCTCATGGCATGGTAGGGGAGAGGAAAGGGAAAGGGGATGGGTGCTGCCAGGGCATCTTCCATGTGCTCATGCATGAACCAGTGTTCCCACTGAGAGGGAGTGCAGTGCAGTGATCGCACAAGGGACAGGGCACCGGGGTCCCTGGTTGCCAGCCCCTGCTCTGCAAGGACATGACCAAGAGCATGAGACGTTATGTCCTGCTCTGCCCAGCCCAGGGGGGCTCCCAGAGGGACATTTCTCCCCAGATGCAGAGGGGACAGCAATCACTCATATTGAGGGCTGGTGTGGGATGAAAACATATCCAGAGCAGGGAGAATCTTGCCTTACCTCACCTAGGAGGAAGGCATTAAAAGAGAATGAACCAGCATAAAGAAGCATGGGTAGAGGGTAGATGAGATTCCCAGGACTGCTGCCTGGCTGCTGTGTTCCCATATGGGGTGATTTTGTCATAAATACAGATTTTTCCACTCTACTGAGAACTGACCTGGGTCTCTCAGACCCTCATAAGGAAGGACAATGAGTCCAGGACTTGATGGCCTCTTATCACAGCCTCCCATCAGAACACTGCACTCCCCCTCAGTCCCAGAAGGCAGCTGCTCTGGAGATGCACTTCATCCCCCGTGACTGTCCCGGCTGCCTGCCTGGTGACTTGCTCCAGCAAAGAAAAGGCTGCAAGCCCTGGGCTGATCCCACATCCTGACCCCTGGCTGTTGCTGGAGGCCACAAGTAGGGGCATGGAAGGAAGATTAAAACTTAATTACCTGTCCTGCCTCCTCATAAAGCCAGTGGTCATCAGAATTGTCCTGAAAACACAGTGAGAGAAACTGATAGAGGAACCTCCCTGTTGCTGCATCAGGAAGCCCTCTGGCTGCACACATCCAAAGGTCTGAATGCACAGTAGCATTAAACCTTCACTGGTTTAGACAGATTGCATTGGAACAAATTAACTCTGTGAGATTCGCTCCGTGTCTGCAAGAGGACTGGGAAAGGGAGCAGGAAAGGGTTTGTTGTTGCTAAAGGAGACCAGCAGGAAGAGGCGAGCCAGGTGCCAAGATGCTGCTGACCACAGAAAGTCCTGGTTTAGGGCCACCTATGAGCTAAGTTTTTAATGTCTCCTTAATGTAAACGGTCTGGTTGGGACATCTGGCTGTCAGCATGGCTTCTCGCAAGCAGCTGTTTGCAGTAACCTGTGGCTTTCATGGAAACTGGGCTCACGAGGGCTCTGGGGTGATGTATTTATTACACAGAGGCAATCAACTTCCCTCTTGTCGCTCCACTTTATGAGGGAACATTTACTGCGAAGCTGAGGCTCATCTGATAAACATTTCAAGGTAGGAAAATGAACGTCTCCCTGGGAAGGAGAAGAGGCTGTCAGTTCTAATCATGTCACGAGACGGCCTCCATTGGCACATCCTTACCCTCCTCCTGCTACGTCAGTGCCTCTGCTTTTGATCAAGCTGGATGGCAGAGCTTTGCTCTTGTCAAGGGCCTGGCACTGGCTGCTGTGGTGTTTATAGATGCTTCCCCTTGGCTGCAAGTCACATATTGCTCAAGCAGAGAACAGGGGCACCGTTAGGAACTCATCTAGCTTGGTGAGGAAGGCATACAACAGCCGAATCGACCGCTGGCTCTAGATGTAGCATGGTACAGTCAGGCAAGATGGGCAGTTTAAATGTCACCTTGTAACTCTCATGGCTTGATGCAGGTATACGGTTAGATATCATCCTTCAGCAAGTGTGCTGGGTCTCAAGTAACGGAGGAAATAAAGATCTGTAACAAGAGGCTGATGGTTCCCAGGGATTTAAAGAGAGAGGAACAACTGAGAAGGACAAAGGAGTCTGCAGTGTCATCAAAGGAGGAGGAGGGCAGTGGGGAGGATGAGGATGGCTCTGTGCCAGAGGCTAATGAACTACCAAAGAAACTATGACCAAGGTCATCTCTGGAGGAGGGCAAGCCCCAGGCCAGCTTGGATTTGTGTCCAGGAGGGATATAAACTGCCGTGAGGAGCTGTCAGCTGGTGCTATGGGCAGATCCTCGGTGTCTAACAAGCAGATAGAAGCAGAATGCTTCCCAAGAGGCTGGGTGGCAGCCTGGCCTCTGCCAGGACACTGCCAGCACCCTGGGTGCAATGCACTTCATGTACCTTTGATATCTTAGAGTCACTGGGGTTTGCAGATGCAGTTCCTTTGAAAAGGTTCATCTTCATATTCCCAGAACCAATCCTCTCCCAGCTCTCCTCAGAGCATGAAATGTATGGTAAAGAAGAAATATTCCTAGCATAAAGGTGGATACAGGTAACAGATGAGGCGCTGTGTGTTTGCTGGCATCCTTACATGGTGTCAGGGGCACCACAGGGCTAAAATTTAGGAGGAGCTTTCTACTGCCTATTTCAGCAAGCTGAATTATTCTTTTGGGACAGACGGAGGGTGGAAAAGGGAATTTTGGAAACATTTATGGTTTGCATGGCAACCATATACCACTGTGAGAATAAACACGCAGATAGATAGATAGTCAAAGCAGACAGATAGAGAAATAAATAGAAGGAAATGTCCATGAAAGATACTATTTAGAAGAGCCAAGTTTACCACATCAATTGCTCAATCATTGACCCCTCTGATGGTGTCAAACGTCAATCTACAGACACAAGTAATAATCTGCTCACCAGCACCTCAGCTCTGCCCTTCCCGACGCTCAAAACTGTTTTCACATAGGATTAATCCCTCTGCAGCAGGGTGTTTGCATTGTCACACATGTTCCCAACCACACAAGGAGGCAGCAGGAGCCCAAAGCTAAATGTGGGACATGTGGTCCTCTCCTTCAGTGTCCACAGGGAATTTTGCCTGGGTGTGGAAGAAGCTAGTGTGAGTGCAGGATGGCAGAACAGATCTGTCCTGGGTGCAGAATCCACTTTGGGAGACCGGTCCTGGAGACCACATTGTGTTCCTTGACACCAGCAAAAACTCCCCAGGAGGGATTCTGTTGCTCCTCATTACCTGGCTCTTTGACATGCATGAATACTACAGCATAGGGATGGACTTGCCCTGTATTCTTCGAACACTCCGACGTGTACAGCTGCATCTGTACTGCAGCTCTTGGTACCTAACGCTTGTCACTGCACACACTGCTCGACACATACATACCTTTACTCCAGCCCCTCAGTCACTCTTTCTAACCATCCACCCTGCAATTCATCAGGACATCTCTGAGCTCTAGGGCAGCCATGGTCTCGTTTACCATGGCTCTGCAACTGAAGAGGATCTGAATTGGTCTCAATTTACACTCTTGTCCCAGGCCTAATTTACACCCTCCAGCTCTTCCAGCACACCCAGCTCATTTGCACTATCACCCGCCTGGTCCCACAGGTATCCATCCAAAGACCTCCAAGCTGCTATGTCTCCCATAACCACTCATCCAAAGACTGAGTGGGACCTGATGGACAGCTTGGTGACCACCAGAAGGGGACTTCTCTCAGATACAAGGAGAAGGCAGAGGGTCACATTCACAGTGGCCATGCAGAAGTGTGCTCCAGGCATTGGTGCAGGGGAGAGTGCAGGGAAGGGACAGGTACCTGGGCCCCAGCTCGTCCTCACTACGCCACACAAAGTCTCCAAACTTCTCATAGTGGGAGTTGTAGTGGTGCTGGACTCGGAAGAGCATGGAAGCCGAGACCTCCATCAATGTGTTGTAGGCCGTCTGCTGCTCCTTCCCACTGGTGTAGCCGTTGTAGAGGTTGTAGATTTTATCAGCTATCTCTGGAAAGGATCAGGAGAATGGGATTAATGAACAGTCAGAAGGTGCTAACATGGGAGGAGTGAAGCCCTTAGCAGGATTAGCAGGAAGGCTGGGCATCTGGGGGGGCTGCTGGTCCCTTGGGATTGCCTGCAGCAGTATTTGCTGACTGGGGGAGCATTTAAAGACTGCAGCAATATTCCATGAAGGAATGGGAGGAGGAGGAGGAGAGCTGCCAGGGCAGGCAGACACAGCCTTATCCTCTCATGTGGGGCAGGCAAGCTCTTCCCTAGTTCAGCAGAACAAAAGCAATTGCACTGCTATGATGCTAAAGGATAGGAAGAATACAACACTGTTGGTAACAAGATGGTACTTCAGCCACAAAGACTGCACATCATCTTTGTGGTATCTACTAGAGCTGCTCAGATGTATTAAACAAGAGGGTGAACTCTGCTGTACAAAACAATCTCTCTTTAGAGTAGAAAAATGCACAAACTCCATTCCCTTCCTTTTCTGTAGTCTCCCATTTGCTCATTTTTCCTGGTAATGCTTATCAAGAACATGGAATAAAGCACTAATCAAAACTTCCCTTTGTGTGCTTTTCAGAATAGAAAGTAAGGAAGAAAGAAAACAGGTGACCTGCCTTTCACATAGAGGAGTCTTTAAATCTGAAAGCAGCCAAATGCTCTGGGCAAAAGAACAAAAGGGACTGGTTTCAAACCTTGAAAATGCAGATGTGCAAAAGTGGCTGTGCTTTAACTGGTGTTTCTGATTCGGAACCAAACCAGCTGCCACCAGCATCCTTCCAAACACACAGAGCTGAAGAGAGGCAGAGCAAAATTAGCAGGAAATGTCTTTTGTCATAGCAAATGAGGCACCTCAACACTGACCTTCTGCCTTGCTGTCATCTACCAGGGGGCAGGCTGTCCTCAGGGTGACCGTGCTCGGCTCTGAGTACCTCCCTCGTGTATCCACTGCGTAAAGGGTAAATCTGGAAGGCAGGAAGGAGAAAGAAAACAATGTCTTTATCCCCCCAGTCCCACACCATGGGGTTCTTATAGGAACCGGCCTTCACAAGAGGAAGGAAGAATGTGGTCCAGGCTCCTATCAGTCGGGTTTGGCATCTCAAGGAGACGTGAAATGAGCTTAGAACAGGAGAACACCCAGGCACAGGAGGCCAAGTCCCCATGCAGCACGATGGACTCCCTCCATCTCGGGGAGCCCTGTGGGGCTGCACCCTGCAGCTGCCTGACTGCAAGAGGGTGTAAACACCTCCAGGGCTGCTTTGCCATGTGCTGATGCAAACGTTATAATGCTCTGGCGTCTGCAAGCCGGGCTCCTCTGCGGCCCTCCTGAGGCTGAGCAGTAATTCCTGGTGTAAGCGGGCTCTGTGCTGACAAGTGACAGCTCGTACACATTTTGTGAACGGCCTTGAGGTTGTTTTCTCCCTCATTTCCCCACCAGGGTGGGGTTGGTAAAAGGGTGGGAATGATAATTTCACACTCGAAGCTAATGGAGAGCATCTGACAGTAAAATATGGCTTTTGTGTTGGATGAAGCATTCAATAAACAGGCTGTGGCTGCATGGGATGTCCGGGGATGCTGAGCACAGAGCCCTGGTCAGAGCATCCAAACTCCAAAAGCTTTTTCACAGCAGGGGTAACAATCTTCTGTCCACTCTCCCAAAAGGCATTGGTTCACATTTATTCATCCCAAGCCAGGCAAGAAAACTCCAGCTGGCTTTGACAAAGTGCAGGAGCTGGCTTGAGCCCCTTGCAGGTTGGAGATGCCTGGTGGTGGGGTACCCAGCTCCCAAGAAATAACACAGCCCCGCTCCTTATCCTAAACCCCAGCAGCTCTTGCAAGTGAGTGTAAAGAGTTCCATAAAAGCAGCTGAAGCTTAGATGGGATTGAGACCTTGGGGTGTGTTTACTTAAGGAATAGTCCTAAGTCCCCAGCATCCCTCATGGGGACAGAGCAATACCTCCCTTACCCTCACCCCACACATGAGCCCCCTCTCTCCTCCTGGCTGCACCCCACACACATGCCTGATAAGAGCTGCCATTTGCACAGTAGCAATTCCCAGCACAGGACCCATTCTCCCTGAACAATTAGCCTTAGATCCTTAACAATACTTGCTATCTGAAAGGGTGCCAGCAGCCTGCCAAGGAACCTGACTGTGTGTAGGGGCAACTCCCATTTTCACTAAGCTGGGCCATGCAGAGGATGCGCACTCTCAGCTCACCCAAGGAGAGGTTATTTGATTCTTTGGCATGACATCATTTTCCTTAATTTACAAGGAATGTTTCAAAGAGCGGGAGCAGCTCAGGAAGGATGTCCACAGCTTCACAAGTACCACACAGGCTGTTCTCCTGCTGTAATTAAGGGACAGCAACAGAGCAATAGGGTAATACCGAATTTAGGGCAGGAGTTTAACTTCAGGGCTTTGCATCCCACCCCAGAGGTACCATCTCCCTTCTGTAGACAAAGGGTTCAAGGAGAGTGAGGAGACTCCTGCTATAAGCAGGTAAGAGATGTCTCTGCAGCTTGGCAGCATGAATCCCTCCTTCCAGGCTGAGAAAGCAACAGCAATAGGAGCATCCAGTGTTGGGTGAGGGACCTCAGCCCTGGTGAGATCAGGAATTCTGCATTGGAAGAGCTGGCAACACTCTTCTTGCTCATTAGTGTAAGAACAACAAGCAGTAAGAGGGCTCAGCATGCAGGTTACTGCTGTGAACTGCTCTCCAGTCCCATCCTGGGGCCACTTGCTCAGCCACAGCAGCTGGGTTGTTGTGTTTTCTCTCTTAAATGGGTGGGCATAGCTAATGTATAACCTCTGCTCTACCGTGCAGCCGCTCAGGCAGCAAGGCTCCATTAGCAATCAGTGCCAGAGCACTTTCCATGAAAAACATCAGACTTTTATCCCAACACAGTTGTAATATTCAGCAATTAATGCCTATTCCATCGCCAGGGGGGTCAGGAGGATTGGTTGGGTGTTAAAGCATATCCACGCCTGTGGGTGATGTTAAAGACCTATGTTAGCCCTTTGACTGCACTTTTCCCCTCTGCCCAGCACACACAAGAACAGTCATTCAGCTGCCAAGAGCAAGAGCATCTGGACTGGTCAGACCTAGGTTAAAAAATACATATCAACAAACAAGCCTTTCATTTAATCCTTTTTTTCTTTTCAGATGACAGAAGAAAAAAAAAACGTAAATGGAAAAACATCAGAATCAAAGTGATTTTGATCTGCTCAAAACCACTTTTGTTCCTGAGGAAAAAGAAAAATACTTGCTTTACCTCACCTGAAACCAGCCCTCTTTCAAGACCCTTAGAGGAAAGTTCTTCATTTCCATTCACTCGGAATGAGATGTTTTGGAATCAGCACCAATAAATCCAGCTCTGGTGGAAGCTGGTTGGCAGCATACAGCCCTCTGCACCCCTCCAGCTCCTTCCAGCGAGTGATCTCAGAAGGTTTTAACATTAATTACAGTCCAAAAGATCACCCTGAAGCACAGCAGCATTAATAGCTCTGCTTTATCGGTGGTAAACAGAGACACACGGGGTGAAGCATTGTGCCCCAGAGAGGCTTGGTGACATGAAGTTTGGAAACTCAGAAGATGATGGTTTTCAATCTTGCTCTCAAACCACTTGACCACCCAGCAAAACACTTTTATGGGCAGTTAATGGCACTGTGCAGAGCACTGGGGTTTATGTTTAACTTTTATTCCCAGAAGCAGACAATAATGAAGAGAAGAGAATGCAAAGATCTGCAGCTCAGAGTAAACCTGGTATTAACAGGAGGATCTTGCTTACTGCATCTAAGAGAAACCTCCAGCAGATGCAGCCACCAGCAGGAATGGGACCAGCATGGGACCCAACAGGGCAGAAAGGTGGTGGAACACCAGGGAGCACAACCAGATGGGAGGGATGGGGAGGTCTTCATATAAACAGGGGGGAAGCTGAAGCAAGCACGACTGAGGGAGGGAGCTGTGCAGAGCACGTGGTGGGCTGAAGTGTTCTGAACCAAGGACCAAAGCAGGCAGCATCCCCACTGACAATGATGGAGCTGCACCTGATGATGCCAACCCTGATAATTTGCAAAACAAAAACAATGAGGCCAAAGAGTGGTTATGAGTGTTCTGCCCAAGGCAGAGGATGTCTGGGGTGAAGTCAAAGCCAGAAACAAAAAGGTCCCAGACCCACACTGAGTGCCTGAAACACATCAGACAACCTGGAATGCCATATGGTAGCTACAACCTGACAGAGCCTCCTTCATAACCTGAAGGTATTTTGTTTAGCAATCAACTTTCTTCATAATGGTTTCTCATGTTCTCCTGTGCTTTACAAAGGAGCTTGGGGCTACCTGCTACTGTCTCACAGCTGATCCTCTTTTCCATCAGTGCCTTCAGTAAGAGCACACATGAACACTTGTTTTTCTACAAATACGAAGACATATTTTGCCCAAAGAGGTCCCAAAGAGCATTTCACCACTCCAAGCACGTATGCTCTTGGCAGAGATCAGCCCTCCATGGCTGGAAATGCTGCCACCTCTGCAGCAAAACACAGCCGATGAAGTCCTATAAAGTAATGCTGCTTAAATGTTTACTACTAAACTCAAACCTATTGGGACCTGAAGGAACTTTTAGAGAGAGAGAGAAAGCAATTAACATTTGGCCTCATGAAATGTCAACACCTTCCTTGCAGATACCCCACCCAGCATTGGCTGAAGCCTGGATTTTACCACTTGGCTCAAGACGCTTCTTGGGGGAAGAAGAGAAAGCAGAGGGGGATGTTGAAGCTCCACTTCCTGGAACCCAATGAGTGTGGAAGATGGTTAATTGCATTTTAGAAAAATAAAGAATAGAAAAATCTTTCTATTTTTTCCTAGTTTTCTATTCTAAATGTTTCTCAGTGCAGAGAAAAAATAACTCTAAATGCAAACTTCTACAGGCACTAAGACTCTACTACTTCTAAGGCTGAGAATGAAGCCCCAGAACTTGTTATTTATTTATGGACACCAATGTCAGCTCATGTTTTTTTCACTTCCTCTCATGATATTCATGTTTGAGTGCTTTACTCATGATCCTTACTTGCAGGAAGGGAGATAAGAACTTCTGTATCTGACCTTCCTTAGCTTGGCGGCTGATGTCGTTATATCCCATGGAGATACCACAGGCATTTCTGTTCTGCGTTATGCTCTGCTCTCCCTGAAACCTTTGGGCTTCTGTAGCTGCTCGATGAGATGCTGTACTACAAACAGGCTGTCTGGGCTGCTATGAGTCCTATGAGGAGTCCAAGTCCCGCAGGTGCCAAACACCCATGCTAAGTGAATGGGTGCCTGCAAGTAGCTGGCTGCATCCAAAAGCAATGGCTGTGGGACAAACCCACACCATGCTAAGGAAACTCCTGTACCACATCAATGGAGGAAAAAGCAGAGATGCTGCTCCAGAGCCCAGCAGCAATATGGTCTCATGCTTTCCAAAGTGGTGCAATGTTGTGATTTAAGCACAAGATGCTCTTGACAGTTGGCTGGAGCTTGGCTTATAAGCCTCAGCACCTTGCTCCTGCGGCCACAAGACTGCTGCTAGCTGCAGGAGCAGAGCGCAGGGTAGACCTGGCCACTGTCACACAGTGCACTGGATTCCCTCTCCCCCAGCAGTGTGGATACCACTGCCCGTCATACTGAGCACAAAAATACAGATCCCGACCTGTGTGGCATCACCTCGATGTTACGTGCACATCCTGCCATCACCCTCTTGTGGATCACAGCTTGTCCGTGCCTTCTGCACAGCTCAGGATCTCTGGGCTCACATTCAACCAGCGCTGCTGAGGCTGGTCCAGCGTGCTGACACGCACACATCACACCCCTGCTTTGCCAGCCCTTCTTGCTTCCTGTTCCAGCTGCAAAACAAGTCAGAGGCCCCTGTTTAAAAGCTCTCAATGGACCAGCTCTTTGCAATCCCTGTGTCTCTGCTCCTCTGTCATGTCAGCATGGGGACTGAGCATGAGGGATCTGGGGCCAGCAATGCTCTGAATGTGCCCAGACACAGGCAAGTGCAGAACAGAGCAGCCAGGAAGAGTGCCACAAATGCTGCACACATCGTTACGCTTGGGGGACCCATGAGCACAAACTGTCCTCTCGCAATCTTCTAGTACCTTCAGCTCCCAGACACCAAGATGAAGGGTTTGCTGGAGGCAGCCCAGAGGTGGGAGGGCTGACAGGGGGTGTGTGTTTCTTTATCCCAGTACTCAGAGCATCATTTGGTGAGGGTAGCAAAACTTCTCCTGGCTGCTAAAACCAGCAATAAATGTACATAAAGTTTCTCTGAAAGACTATTCCTGCAGGTGGGGAAGCCCAAGGGTGGTGTGGGGGGAAGCAGAGCTATGGGTGTTTTAACCCCAGCCTCAAGCTACGGGGTGTGCATGGTCCACAGGGCACCCATCACCCCTGCCTCCCCACTATGGGCTCACACATCTCCTGCTGAGCCTCCCAGGTGCTTTCATCGATGGCCATGGAGCAGGAGTGGAGCTCGCCTGCCAGCAGCATGCATGGGAAGAGGGGTGTGTGTTTAGTGCAAGCATTCCCAATTCAGAACCCATTACAATTTAAAAAGAAACCAAATCCAATAAAAAGCAGCCCATCAAGATAGGCCACAGGAATGCAGCAGAGCTTATTGGCAACTCTGCCATTTGAAATCATTAAGAAAGGTAAATGAGAACACACACACCCCCACACCCCCCCCCCCCAAGTCTCTGCAGCAAATAGCAAGCAGACAACGAGCAGGGAGTGGGTTTTAGGAGGAGATTTCTCAGTGTCTTTGTTGGGCTCTGATTTTGGGCTGGTCGCTTATGCCAGGTCTGTGTCCATGGCGCCAGAAAGCAAGGTGATACCCTGGCATGACCACGCTGCATCCCTACCAATGACTCTGCTGGAGGGAGGCTTGCGATTTGGACTAAGCTTTACAGGGCTGCGAACACCCTTGTCTGTCTCCCAGGCTGGCACTATCACAAATATTACAGTAATCAGGTGCTCCTGTTGGGGCATTTGAAGCCTGGAAGGAATAGGGTGCAGGGATGGGGACAAGGGGCTGTGCTGTGACCTCAGGCTGTGCAAGTGCAGAAGGAGCAGCTCATTGTGGAGAAGAAAGATAAGAGAAACAGCTCATCATGGAAGAGGACACAAAAAGAGGCAGCACCAATCTGCTACCAGCAATCTGCTGCTTATGCATTCCCACTTCTTCTACAAAAGGACCCATGGCTTCTGTTTTGCACAGCCATCATTTTTGGCTCTGCCTTTCCACAGAGCTTGCACTGCACCAAGGAAACAGTGCATAGTGCCATCTTGAACACAAACCATCTTTTAGAAAGCTCTCCTCACAGTTCTACCACCCAAGAAAAGTACCTTTTATAACTGGGCTTATTTTAACCATCTGCGACAAATGACCTTGCTCCCATCAGTGTGATGGAGGAACAGGTTAGCAGTAACGCTGGTGTCACACCAGAGCACGAAGCTTTGCTGTTACACGAATACATGAGGCTGTCAGGAAACTGTTCTCACCATTCACACTTCTTTTTTTTCCAGGACAGCAAATGTCGTGAGACTAATCGTTACCCTTCAACAGATGCCTCCCAACAATACAGTTGTCAGATGGAGGGAAATAAATATACCTGCCACAACATGCCTCAGGTGTTTGATGCCTTTTGGAAGTGTATAACACAGTGCCCATCAAATACTCCTGGCAGGAGGAAGAGCACAGGATGCTCAGCAGGGTAAGAGGCTGCTTGTTCAAGTGGGGCTGGGGACAGGCTGGCACAGCCCTGGCTCCATCTCTGTCAGCCCTGGGAAAGTCACCCAGGGTTATCCACACTGCAAAGTGACCCTGAGTTGCAGCTGATGCTATGTCCATGCTCCAAAACACCAACTTGAGAGCACGGTACTTCTCACAGGGGCTGCAACAGGGAGGACAGGGCCACTTCATGCTGCTTCATCATGGGGATGCAACGAGGGATGTGCCACTTTGGTGTCACAGCATCCCACCACTGAGGTGTTCTGCAGCACCCACAGCATGTACCACAAACCCCACCACTGCCACGCACCCCTGCAGGACAAGAGACACAGAAACTAAAGCAGCCTGCAGATCCTTCTTACCCAACACCAGGATTTGCCTGAGGCAGTGGCTGCTGTTCCCTAGAAACTGCGTGGCACAGGGGAAGATGATGAGGAGGAGAGGCTTATCGACACATGTCTGTACACAAGGTCAGCCGCCAGGTAGCATGAGCAAGGTAGCACAGCTACAGTCATATCAGCTAGAGAGCTGAGGAATGCAAAAATGCTGCTCCGTGACTTCTGGCACTGAGATGCTCTCTCCACAGGGCACTGGGTCAGCATCGCATGCTGCTCCAGGTCTCCTAGGCTTGCTCACTGTCTCCTGAGCTACAAGGCCATGGAGAGCTAAAACCTGCAGCAGGCAAGGTGCCAGTGCTGGTCTCCGTGACTCCCCCCAGCACGCACGCAGATGCTGCACGCCCGAGCCAAGCGATAGCGCAGTTTCACTCAGCTCTTGCTCCTCATAGCAGTTCATCAATTTTTTTGTTTCAGATCCCTGTCAAACAAGATCCAAAACAAGGATGAAAGGGAAAGAAAGAAATTCATTAAAAGCCCTGATCATTTCTTCCTACTGCCTGGGTCCATTGCCTCCTTGCTAGAGAAACCCCTGGTAGGACATTCACCTTCCCAGCCCCAGCTGCAACATCTCAATTTCCCTCGAAACTCTGTCAATAAACCCCACTAGAGCAGCGATTCCCAGTACTGCCATGGCTGTGAAAGACAGCCTTGATACACAGGCCACCTTCTGTTCCCTGGAGCCCTGCTCCTGAATGATACCTGTGTTGGAGGGCCAAGATCCCACAAGGAGCCCCTTTGCCAGCCGGACACCTTGCAAGCGGCAGTGCCAAGATTGCCTGAGGCGAAAACGTGTTTCACTGGAAACGAGGGGAAGATGCCAGCCGGTGTCAGCAGGGCCATGGATTCACCCCAGAAGGTGCAGCATGGTCCCTGCAGCCCTCCCGGCTGCTGTGTCCATACGGTGCCTTCACCACCCCAGGGCTGAGAGCACCCGCAGTGCCCCGTCCTGCTTGCCTTTTTCTCTATCTTACACATACTCTCCTTTGTCACCCCTGCTCCTTGCAGCCACTGGCAAGGAGCAGATAATTGCTCCTTCATTCCTCACCCTTAATAAGGTTTCTATTTCCCCTGTGTGTGGCTCACATTCAGTGTACATCCTTTCAGAGGCAGCTTTACACCAAGAACAAGGTTCTCTGGAGAGCAGGGTCACTGCACTGCACAAAGCTGCCGGTGGAGATGAGATGTGGATGTGAGAGAAAAGCTCCTTGGCATGGCAGCAAACAGCACACCCAGAAAAGCTGCCCTGACATGAGATAACATTAACACAGCCTATGTTGCAACCTTGGGGCTTTAGATTTCAGGCGCGCTCCAAGGAGCAAGAAGTGGTTTATTAGCTTTAAGATGCCCACTAGACCCCACAGGGATGGTCCCTCAACTCTGAGGACAGGATGATGGCAGAAAAAGCAGGGTCACTATGGAATTCCCAGCATTGGGGAGGATGGATAATGGGTGTTTGAGGTCTGTATTTCTTGGCAGCAGTGGCCTTGCTTTCATCCTGCTGGCTGTGAGGATGAAGATTTGCAGATGGGCTTTATAAATGCAAAGCAGCAAGAACTGGGCCAGCTCTTCACTGTCTCTACTGCCTATCCCAGTGCTTGAGGCAAGGTGTCCCCCAGCTCTGCCTGGAAAGGCCAGAGAAGGTCCCAGGTTGCCCAGGATGTGACTCTAACATCGTTTGGAGGAGAGAAGAACCAGAAGGAGGTGGTGCTGAGCCACTAGCAGCTGGTGCTTTTGTCTCCAGTGAAATAAAAGCAGCTCACACCAGCCTGTTGAGCGCCATTCCCTGTTCTGCTGGGGCTCCCAGGAGATCCCAAACAAAATCCTTGGACAAAGGTCAAATGAGCTGCCCTCGACTCCCTGTGCTGCTGCATCAATTCCCCTCATGCCATGGTTCAGATTGATGCCTGAGGCTGTGAACTGCAGGGGTTCATCCTACTCCAGATGCAGAATATCAGTGGAGCTGGTGATGGATGGAGCTGCCCTGGGTGCAGCATGGCCAGGAACGGTTTTGCCCAGGCTCTGCATCCCACACTCCTCACATGTCCCTGCAACCTTCACACAGGACCGTGACACCCATCAATCCCTCCACCTCTCCACTCCCAGGGCCAAGGTATCTCCAGGCAGCACCCGCATCCTCTCTCCCTCCCACTGTAACACCTTCTGCTCTCCCATTAAGCCAGGGAGAACCTGGCCCCTCTTCCCTCAGCCACAGACACCCCAAAGCCTCCAGCTCCACGAAGATTACGTGTTGAAGGTTAAGTCATCACTCTGAGGTTTTGCTTGTCTTCTTTGCACAGATCTATGGCTGGGTGGCTCTCAGCCTCATCTGAAAGCATTAGCCCTGTGTTCTCCTAACAGAAATACATCACTTCAGTACATTCCTTGGGCTACTTCTGGGCCAGCTGCAATCCCACTTCCATGAAGAGACAGCAGGGCTCAGGGAGGCTGCGGCTGCAGGAGATGAGAAGGCTGCTCAGAAGGAGAGAGGGAATAAATCAAACTCTTCCTCCAGTTGTGCCAGGGAGAAAGGAGAGATGAGCGAGGCCCTGGACTCCTGCGGTGAGCTCCACAATGGAAATGTTCACAGCTCACCATACCAGCCGTTCAACCTACCAACACTCTGCAAAGCTTGGCCATCGCCGGCTCTGGGGAGATGTGGGGAGAGGAAGGTTGTGACCCTTGGCAAATTGGGAAATGTTTGCCCCTCCCAACCTCACAGTCTCTCTAAACAAGAACCAGACACTCCACAGTTTGCTACCCCTGGAGATCCCCTTGGTAGGGCTTGTTCTCATCGTCCTGGGGGCTTGGCTTCCATCTGGGCTGCTGGTTGAAATCCAGCCCCGGCTGGTAGCAACTTCAAAAGGCAGTGTCATCTGAGGAGTAGTGGGTGGTCCACGTCAAGCGAGTCAATGGCTGACTGTTCTTGTATGAGCCACCACAATAGGGCCTCCTGCTCGACAGCCTCAGAAGAATGGCAAAGTGCTGCATTGGCTGCAGGGAGTGGGGCTGAGGGTGGTCCTGCTGGTGCAGGGCCAGTCACCTTAGCAGGCTGGCACGGGGAGGTGGTTGTGCACCCCTATGAGCGGAGGCTCTCGATCTATCTACGTTGGGTTTGCCTCCGAGCACTGCTGGCCAGCCTTAGCTTCACCCTTTGCATGAAACAAAGCAAAACAAAGCACGACAACAATAACTGCCCACAAGGGAACGGTTCGGAGGAGAGGGATGCCTCCGTTTGCTGCATCCCAGGATCCAAATGAGCAAGAGACATCCACAGTGCCGGGTTATGGGAGCAGCAAGGGCAGCCAGTGGGTCCCTGCAATGAACCCATGATGCTAGCATAGGGGAGGAAGGTGGCAAGGCAGGGTAGCTTCATGCAGCCAGCCCCTGGTCCCTGTGTGCCCTGAGGCCCTGAATCAGGAGGAAACAGGACAAGGAGCTGGCAGCAGGCAGGGGATTCTCACAGCACCACAGGCAGGGAGGGAGGAGGGTGGTGGGGAGGACCCGAAACAAATAATAAAAACAAAATCCCAGTAAGCACGTTAGAATTTGTTTGAAGTGCAGAGGAGCTTTCAGGCAGGGTTATGTACGTCTCCCAGCCCAGCGTGATTTACACATTCCTTGCAAGCAAAGAAATCTTCCCTGATTTGAAGTAAAACAGATGTTTTGGGGTTTTCTCCCCCACCCCCTTCCCTTTGAATCATTTCTTCATTGAAAAGATGGCTGTACAGCCCTGCTACCCCCAGCTGGCTTGCCCTGGGGCCAGTGACCTGCCCTGCATTTCAGGAGAGTACCTTGTCATTGCCATGGCCATGCTTGTGAGCATGCAGAGGTGTGGAGCCAGCCTCACTCTCCAGCAAATGCTGCTTTGGAGGCATTGATGCGTGCAGGTTTCTCCCTTTGCTTTTCCTTCTACATGGAAGGATTGCAACTTGCAGCAGTTTTTACTCCTCTGCAGCTAGAGCTAACACATGGATCCTCCATCCCTGCTCTACCAGCCCAGGTCCAGGAAATCTTCTGACCAATACTACTGGTCCAGGGGACTTATGCTTGATGGTGTGATTTGCCCTTTCTCCTACTCCTCAGCTTCACACCTCACCCTAGTTGTGCTCTATCCTAGCAATGGTCATTGAGAAGGGCAGCCTGGGCAGCGCCCATGGACCAGCAGCAGGGCCCAAGTGAAACAACCCAGCCCAGGGGCAGTGCTGGGCAGGCAAGATGGAGCTGGGATTATCTCTTGGTTTGAGCATTAGATGTTCCCAGCCAAGTTACTCTGCCCCTATTTTTGTCCCATGTTTTTCACCCAGAAAACTCATCTGAGGAAGGAATTTCCTTTTCCCAGAGGGATTCACAGCACTGAGTGCAGTGGGGGCTTCTGAGTGCTGGTTGATGCTGCAAACTACCAGCACAGCCATGCCCTTGAGTTAACTCTCAAGAGCAATAACTCATGGCTGGTAGCAAATCCATCCAGCTCCCCCCATCTTTCTTTTCTTTTTTCCTTTAAACCCTGTTTTTTTTTCTCAGTACTTCGTTGGTGGCAGGGTGGGAAGGCTTTTTGTAACACATTCACGTACCATTGGGACTCACTCCCATTCCCGTCTGGTACAAGAGATTGCACAAGAGAGAGAAACAAACGGGGATGAGGAAACGCATGTTTATGAGAGGCAGCTCTGTCATCGTGAGCAAGGGACCCCCCGCAAAAGAGCCAGCCTGGGAGCCAGGGGAGAGTTTCCATTCTCTCCTAACACTCCATTCATGCCTTGTTTCATACCCCCCTGGAGGCTTCATGACTGGCCACTGCCCCACAGCACGGTGTGGGCCTCGCACCCCCTGTGTGCTGCCTGCCCGGTGCTTGCTGTTGGGTGGGAATTGGGAGATGTTGTTGTCTCATAAAGATAACAAATTGAGAAAGAGCAGTGCCCCTTGCTGTTGGATGCGCTCCGGGTTTTTCTCCTGCGGTCGAGGAGCAGGTCCTCGCTCCTGCGTCACTCAGCACCTCTCTGCCATGGACCTCACCTCTGCCCGCTACCCTCCTGCACTCCAAGGATGGGCTCTCCAGTAATACCCACCACGGAGGCCTACATGGGCATTCCACACTTGGTGTGCTGCTGTCACTGCAATGAGCATCCTCCTGACCTGACTGGGAACCCTCTGTATAATCCAAACCACATTGTTCCTGATCGGATGCAGTCACCGGTAAATAACCTTGACTGCAGTGATCTGGAAGAGTGAGGGATCCTGTATCACTACTATTAATGATTTAGGATTGTATATCATTTGCAGATGACAAAGAGAGTGTCTCAACCTTTGCTAAATCTTCTCCAGGACAGCCGCTGTCCCACCTCATCTCAGATGGGCTCCAAGTTAAAGCCACGCAGGTGACAATTACTCCCACCCGATGCTGGCGTGCACACAAGGAACAGTGATGGGTGATCTCGGCTCTCCCCTGTGCGCTGCAGATCTACTAGCAATGAGGTTGGGGTCCCCCCCAGGCAGGTGAGGTATTAAACCCAAAAGCAATTGCCCATGCACATACTACAACCCACCTGGGTCTCTTCTCCCTCCTGCTCCTGCAAGCCCCCTGCCTCCGCCCACCTTCTCCACACACCTCAATTTCATTATCTCTGATCTAGAGCTGCCTATTACATGCTTTTTGCCAACATAAATATTTAATCCCGGTGCATTGCACAGAAAGGCCCTTGTGGAGTTAATACTTCAACTCATGTTTCCACTTGGAAAACAATTCAGCGTGAGGCAGTGCAGCAGGTAAAAGCCAGGGACAGAGACGAAAGGTTGGGAGCCATGTGGGGTGATGTAGGTGGGCTTCACACCATGGGGTGGGCTGCACCAGGCAGCTCTGCTGGAGCATCAGGTTTGGGTATGCAATTGAAGAGCCACAGTGAGCTCAAAGCCACTGAGAGCTGCTGCCTGGGAAGCATGGGATGGGGTACAGTGCCAAGGGGATCCTGAGATGCAGCCCTCTGCGGTAGATAGAACATTCCACTCTCTGCAGTACTTTTGGTTGCAGTGATGTAGAAATCCCTGCATAAAGGGTCTGCTTCACCTGGCAGAACGTGGGGTCACCCATCCACACCATCACACACTGCTCCACGCGTGCACGGCCACACGTGTCCTCATTAAACATCTCAAAACACATCTGCACAGCCAGGGGTTATTTAGAGCAGGATCTGGCCATGATTTCACCCCATACAGACTATGGGATAAGGGTTATGGGATGGTGAGCTTCACCCTGTCTGATCCCCCTTTGGTTTCCTCTCACTTGGCAGGGCAGGTGTAAAGCCATGGGGCTGCCAAGTGGACATGGCCGTGCAGCATCTGGCTCGGTCTGGCTCACACACAGGCTGTTTGGATCGCTCTGCATCACGCTTGCCCATATTCTACATTCCAGGAACAGCATGGGCAGAGCTTGTTTTGGGCTGTGTGCAGGACCTGCAGCCGCACAAGCGATGTAACACTGCCTCTTGGTGTCAAAGCCCCGGTGCTGCCCCCCGCAAGGCGAGTGAGCAGCGCTCCTGCAAAGTGATGCGAGCAGCAGGAGCTTCGCTTGTGCTCTGGAACTCCGGCTGGCAAAGTGGCACCGTCACCCGCTGTCTTTAGCACTGTGCAAAGAACGGCATTTTGCTGCCAGATTTGGCTTTGCTGGGTAAAAAAACACCAACACACTGAGAACAAGAGAGAGGGGAGAGTGTGAGACACCAGGCAGCAGCATTGAGGGCATGCCTCAGGTTTCTTATGTGCATCCTCAGGTATGTGGTCCCAGACTGCATGAAGGAAGTTAGGAAGCGGAGATGGCATTTGTGCAGGAGGTATTGCTTAATCCCCTGCCCAGAAAAGCCATTCTCTTAAGCGCTCCTAAGTGTGAGCAAGGGCATCCCTGGACTCTGCCCAGCTCCAGCCCACTGACACATCACCTCTCCCTGCCTCAGTTTCCATAGTTAGGATATGACCAAGAAAAACAAAACCCATTTGCCCTTCTTCTGACCCATTTCTTCCCTACAAGATAAAAGTAAATCCACACGGAGCAGTGAATTTCTTGTGTCCTGGAATGGAGAAGGGTCAGACCCCGCTGTAAGAATCAAACCAACACGGCCCTCCGCTTTCCAGTGTTCAGGAAAAAGGTGCTCTAGTCCATGGAGGACTGCTGAACAAAACAAATGCCTCCAATCAGTAGTACAGTGCAGCTTTTCCTGGCTTAGAAGCAAACCAAAGCCAGCAACGCCCGTGTTGATGTTTATATCGCATCTCCCCCATTACTCAATGAGATAAGACTTGGACGGGTCTGTGTTAGTGGCATTAGGTTTCTATACACTCAGAAATAGGAATGCTTTCCAAGACTGTAACTGTAAAGGGTTGGTGACTGGGGAATTGGTGACGGGGAAAAGGTGGAATTGCAAAGGTCCATTTGCCAGTAAAGAAGAGGCCAAAGTCCTCTCCACCCATTACCATTTCCAGGAAGAATCCTACATTCACACACTGCAACACCCTACACAATGGCCTGTCCATGCCTCCTCCTCCTTACTACCCCACTGACAGTCTTCCTCCAGCCATCCACAGCGGAGCAAAGCCTGGACCCAGTCAGATCTGGGGTTCGGATACTGCGAGGTTTTAGGACAAACCCAACTTCAGTCTGGATGTCCTGAGGAAGGGGTGGGGAGGAGCTGGCCACAGGAGGTAACAAAAGCTGCTCTGTTTCTCTTTGTGGCATGAGGTATGAGCAGAAACAGAGAATTTGGGGTGGATAACCTGATCTTTCCAGCAAAAAGGAGAGAGATGCTCATACACTTGGCAGATACAAGTGAAGCAGGTTCCAACTGAGGTCACTGGAAAGGCACCTTCTGACTCCAGATCTGTCCCAGGTGGCCGAATACTGGTGGCAGAGACAGATCAGGAGGTGGATTCAGGCAGAATCCCAACTTTTAGAAGGGTGATGGCAAATGGTTGGTGGAGCAGCATTGGAGTAGCACATGGAGGCCCTGATCTGATTCACCCAGGCTGGGCTGTACAGAGATAGTGAGTAAGAGCTTAAAACCTGAGCTGATAAAGTGACAGGAAAAGAGTAAAGATGAAGGTAAGACAAAGTGATCTGCTTAAATCACTTAATAGAGTAACTGGTAAAGTTGGAAAGAACCTCCAGCACTTTGAATTGACATGAAGAAAGCATGAATGTCTTCTCTATGGCTTTTGCATGCATACACTTCTAATGCCGGAAACTTCAACATGAGCCCAACCTTCTTCAAGTTCTATGCATGGGACCTCTTTAATATCAGCAGAAAAAGAGATTCTCTCCTTCTTCTGCTGAGCCCCTGACCGCCCTGTACAGATCACTCTTCCTGAGGCCAATCCACCTCCACTGCAGTGATGTGCACATAGCCCAGATGGGCCCAGACAGCTCAGTGCTGGACCGACTTCAGCAAAAACAACCACACATCCAAGCCAGCATTTGGCAGCTTGGTTCTGAAGCAACCTTAAACTCTTGAGGAAGGATGAGCCTGCATTTACAGCACAGCCCTGGGATTAGCAAACACTTGTTTGACTCCTGACTTGCCTTGTTTGAGCTTCCGCAAGCCAGGAATGCCTGAGAAGAAAGTACAGCCATACACAGCTCGGCTTCAGGAAGCTGGAGAGTATGTGGAAGAGAAGAGGTGGATTCGGTGAAGCAGCACAGCTCCTGTGCACACAGGGGACTCAGCCAAGGCTGTAGCAGATGTGTTTTAACCCATGCCACTGAGCTATTCGGGATCTGTCTCCAATTGCTCCAGTGCTCATTCATGTGTCATCCTGACAGAAGACCAACAATAACAATCCGTATCATATAAGGAGCAGAGGGACTGCTGCCAGCATTAGACAGTCTTGAGCACCAAAGGTTTCCATTCCACTCTTTATCCCAGCTATGTGCAAGGCAGAGGTCAGTCAACATCAATCAGCCTTGCTCTGGGCCAGCTTCTTTAGCACATTCAGCTTGCTGAGTTGCAGTCACTGTCTCTCCGAGCTACGATGGGCTCCCCCAACTCAACACCTTTGCTTCTTTCCTTAAGCTCACCTGAAACAAAGGCATATTCACTGTTGGGCAGCACATGATGGCAGAGGGCAAGCCTGGCCATGCTGGAGGTGGCCTTCAGGTTCTACAGGGGGCCACGTTGGCCAGGCAGGTTTTGGTGGGTCTTTGCTATGGATGGGAGCCTTGTACTGCCATTCTGAAGCCTAACTGTATCCCCTTCTATCCAATGGCAGTGCCCTACCTTCATTCCTAAGAAGGGGTTTCCACCTTTCCAGCACTCCTGAAACACTCTCCCAGCCATAGGCATTGAGTTGGTTCAGGATTCCCCTGGGGAAACCCTATCTGAGCCAGCAAAGGGAATACACAGTGGAGGCTCCTACTCAGCATGTGAACGCACCCAAGGAAAGGCTCTGGAAGGGATCCTGATGACTTCCATATTACTTCCAGTAAATTTTGTGCTGATTCTTGGCACAAACACTGGAAATGAATAGGCTAGGTCAGGAATGTAAATAAAGTGAAACATTAGGATTTAATCTAATCTATAATTATAGTATCTGTGGCACAGGGAAGAAGTTGGTGTGCTTGCACTGCAGCTCCATTGAGGAGCTGGAGGGGGTTTTCATTTCCCTCTCCAGAATTTCCCTTTCTGGCTGAGGGATACTTGGTGTCGCCTCAAGTATTGGAAAAGAACGTGCTGGGCTGGCAGAGCTGCCTTCCAGCAGCTGAGCAGGTACTGCCCAGGGAAGAGACATCCCCAGGCACTCATGGAATGATGGGATGAGAAACTGAGACGGATGAGCTGGGCTGAAGGCTGTGGGATGCACAAGGGAAGCTCCTGTTTCCACAGTGAAGAGATTGGCTGGGTTTGTAGGGTGCTGAGCTACGTAAGCTCAGTCCTCGGACCTCTGAGACAAGCCCTTGTCTTTTGACTGGTGTCTGGTGCTTGGTGCATCACAAGTTGCCTGTCACAGCATGGTGCTCCCAAGCTCCCAAACCATCGGTCTGATTGGCATTAACTGCTGCCCACGCTGGCTTGTTCATGTAAGACAAGCACTTAACAGACACATGGACATCTTTCCCTCTGCCCTCCTCACCCCTTCCTTGTCCAGATCCACCTGGGATGAAGCTTGACAGGCTGCTCTGGTCTAGCTGACCACGGAGGAGAACAATCCCCTCTCCTGTGATGCATCTTGCAAAAATTAATGACTTTTGGGTTTTAAGAGCTTCAATCAAGCTCAACAGCCTTCAAGGACCATCCTCAGTATCCCTGTGTCCGCATACCCAAGTACATTCACACGGTTGCAGCATGGATCCCCATGCATAGGCACCCTGACAGACCAGCAGCAGGGTCCACACACGTACATGAAACTACGATACCCATCTTTGCTGACATGAAGTACTTTACCCCTGAAAGCCCTCTGTGCGGGGACTAGCATCCCAACCCCAACATACCACAGGCAAGGGCAAGAAATGAGATGACAGGCAATAGATTTTCATCAGGCTGAAATTGCAAAGGACAAAGGAATTAGTTCTCCTTTTGTTAGTTTATGTTTTGGAATTTCAGAAGTCTCAAAAGCAGAGGAATCAATCAGACTCTGTTTATTTATTTGCTTGTAGAGCATTTCTTGGTTTTGTTTTTCATACTCAAGCCCAGCTTTGATCTCAGGCTGGTAAGACTCCAAATAAATGGTCAACAACAGGGTGCAATTGCCGTAGGTACTACAAAAGAAAAGGGACAGGATGTGCAACACATTTACAGAGCAGAAGAGACTTCCATGATCTCACAGTCCCCTCTCCTGGTTTACATGACACCCTCAGACTACCAAACAAGCAAAAGCATTTGCTTTTGAAGAGCTCTGATGCTGCAGCCTCTGTGCTCACCCAAGAGCCTAGAGAAAAGCACAGGTCCCTGCTGAGCGGCTATAATCAGGATTATACCCGGGCCAGAGCCTTCCAAGATAGCTGTTTTTCCACAGAAACAAATGAAACAAGCAGAAGAAATTCAATTTAAGCAATGACCCCATGCCTCTGTTTCTGTTGCTGTTCCATCTGCGCGGACTCGGAACAGAGTGTTAGCCTCACATTTCACTGTTCTGGCTTTCTTCATGCTGTGTTGCAACTGTGTGGACATCTGAGCAGAGGAATATTTAATGTGTGCCTATGTATCTGAGAATGCGCACATGCTAAGGAAACATGTGCTGGTTAGGTCCTAGGTTGGAGCAAATGTGTGTGTGTGTGTGGGTGGTGGATCTGCATGCACCCATGGCAATCTCCACAGACAGGTATATCAGTTCATGCAGGTGTGCTGGGGCATGCACATTTGATATCGATGCACACCATATTGATGCACATCAATATGACACCCAGGAGGGTAGGTCTATGCCCCACAAGTGACAACATGGACATTCATCCATACATATGTGTCCATATGTGTGCACTTAAGCATGCACAGCCCTGGGAATGGCGTGCCAAGCCCTTCTAAGCATCAGCCGCTGGATGGAGTCAGCACTGTGCATCCTCCTAGGGCCTGTCCCCACACAAGGATGTGGGCCAAAGCTCCTCCATGCCAGGGGACTGCTGCCTGCAGCCACAGCTCCCCATGGAAGCTACTGTCCCACACCCAGGCACACCCACAGAGAGCAGGAGCTGCCCACAGCCACCGCCAGGACATGGGGCATCACCGACTCTGCTTACCCCCTCTGTGGCAATGTGCCTCATGGCTGCAAAGCAGAAGCCTGGCTTTGACCAAAGGGATGACAAAACCCTGGACAAGGCTTTCCACCTTCCACCCAAGGCTCTTCCAGCCCTTTGCAGACATCAGGAATTAGATCACAGAGTCCCTAAAGCGACGGGTGAGTGCAATTATCCCTGCCTGGCAGATGGGAAAGATGATTTGGCAGCCCAGGCTGACCAAGAGCCAGACCTTCTGGCTCCCAGCTCCATGCCTTCACCTCGGCAGCAGCCTCCCCATCAAACCCAGTGGCTCTTCCCTCACCCAGTGCCCTCAGCAGCCGAAAGGCTGAGAGCCCACAACCAGCTGAGTTTATGGTGGAGGGTTGTTAGCAAACTGTGGTTGCTCCAGCCTCTCCCTGGCACCTTTACAGAGCAGCCCAGATCACAGAGATACTAATAATTATATTGATGCATTATGTATATTTAACAAGAAAACATCCAAACCCATTCAATGGCAAGAGGTATCACTTGGAGATGCTCCTGGACATAGCCCCACTCGAGAGATGTGCAATAAAAGCTTCTCCTTCTTCAGAGGCTGTCAACATACTGAACTGGGGAGGTGGTGGAGTGGGAGGCAAAGGGAAAGTATTAATCAAGACCTTTAAAAGTTCTCGCTGACAGACCATTTGCCAGCTCTCATTTTAAATGCTTTTGTGGTCCCATAAAAAGTTTCATTACTCACTACAAAATGCGTTTTAATTATTACAGTCCCTCTGACATTAAGCCCTGGGTGTTTCTCTCTTGCTTACTCTGTCTCTCCTCTGTCTCTTTGCCTTTTATTCCTCTGTTTCTTTCTCCCTCCAAACAATACTGAAGGAGAAGTTAACATTCAGATCCTGAAATTATCCCTTGGCTTTGGACACTAATTGCTCCACGGGATTCATACAGAAAAGCCAATCACATGTGCTCAAAGAACATCTCAGTAGACACAAGAACATCAGCACAGGGGTGGCCTTCATCCCTGCAGAAGTAACTGGGGGGTGGGCAAATGGATTTGGTGTCTCTCTGATCTGCTGTATGTCTCCGGATATAAACAGCAACTTCCATAAACATCACTTATCACACTTCTGATATCTGGCTATTTCGGTCCACCAGATTTTGATAACTTGCTTCAATCTGACCACACTAGCTCAGTTCATCCATGACACATAACCCTATCCATGAGGCATGGAAGTATACTGAAATATGTAGGTTATTCCAGTTATTGCCCCCGACTCACAGTACCTCCAGTGATGTAGACACTGGTTTTCCATTCCAACAACCCAAACCAAGAGTCTCATCATCTGGTGCAGCACCAAAAAAGTCAGTAACAATAATAGCATTGGAAACCCCTCCTTGCCCCCAGCACCTCCCCACGTGCCTCTCCTTACTTGTACAGACTATCTGGTTCCAGGCACTTGAAAATGACTGAATAGATGCTGGTTTCAGGGACATCTCCATGGCTCCTACCCGCTGCCACACAGGATGTTGCAAGGCCAGAAAGCAAATCATCCGCAAAGCTCAGGGATTCTCCTGGAGAGCAAAGAGATGAGCATCAGTACAGGTGCAAGATTATTGCTGACCATTTAAAAACCACTGTAGGAACACCTCTACATAGGACAGGCAATCAACACACTCTAGCTGCGGTAAGAATGGACCCAAATCTATATGGAGTATGTCACCAGTGGACAAAGCAAGTAGAAAACATTGGGGCCACCAGCTGATAGGGACCCACTGCAGAAACCTGCGAAGTCAGTGCTTGGACAGTGGAAGGTGCACTCACAGAGCATCCAGACAACATGTAGAGTTACTGCAAGCACCACATGGGGGACCACCATCCGAGGATGGGCTCCAGGTCCCCAGGAGAGCTGGAAGCCTGGATAAATAGGGCTCTCCTAGTATGGACTCCATCTGCAGCCAGTTCTTAAGGGGAACATGGCCTTTTTCAATAATCACCTGTGACAGTGACATGCATTTCTGCTGTGTTAGATTATCAGGAAAGAGACATTTTTAGAGCTTGGATGGATTTTCAATGTGCTCGGGTTTTTTTGTGTGCTTTATTTTTATTCAATGAAAATCAGGAGCTCTACATTCCCTTTCCTATGCACCCTGCCAGCTCCTGGAGCTCTGACTGGAGCTCCTTCAGCTGTGCTCAGGAACACTCACTCCTTTACAAGCTTTTGAAGAAAAAAAAATCCTAATTAAAAATGATGAAAAACCTTTTTTTTCCCTTGGTCTCCTGATTTTTAAAGCTTATTAAACACTTAGATCATGACCCAGCTGAAACTGAAAACGCTCCATTTATTAAGCTTTTGGGGCATGATTATCCACTGCCGTGAACCTGTCTCCTTGCAGTGGGCAGGTTGTCTATCAGTTAGAGCTCATTGCATTCAATTCCCATTTTACATCAATGTAACTGAAAGCCCAAGGTCTCAAGCAGTGAAAAAAGCCAGAGCAGCTGCCCTGGTTGTGCTCCCATTCCCACTGATGGGAATCAGAGAAAGGGCTGTTGCAGCTGATCGAGTTATGCTGGTATAAGCAAACCTGGATGCAGATTGCTGTGCCAGGTATCTCGTGCCATGTGTAAATGTCAAGGCACCACAGCAAAGGGAGGAGGAGAATTCCCTTCTCAGCATTTTATATTCCTAAAAGCAAAAGTGACTGAGGACAACTGAAATGAAGCACAAGTCTAAGTTCTTGCTATGGACTCTAAGAAATAACCCAATGCTATAACCCAGCCCAGAAGGCCTCATTGTGTGGCTGGATTACCCAGGTAAAAGAAGAAATCCCCTCCTCCCCAGCCCCTCCAAATCACATTGGAGTCTTGTCTCGAAATACACAACTCAGTAACAAATGTCCCCCTTGGCTAGAGAAAAGAGCAGCAATAAATTCTTTTCCTCCCTAAAGGAATCCAAGCCTTAATTATTCATTTTAATGCTCCCAGCATGACTTGTTCTTTCCAAACTTTGTTTTCAGGCAACTCTGTCACCAGTCTGTAGTTTAACCCACTTCCCAGCCACGGTCCATACCAAATCCCAAGTCAACTCAATGGGCAAGTTGGGTTGGCAATGGTAAAATCAGTGCTTGGAAATTGTGGGTGCTGAATGGCCTTGAGCAAGCCCCTTAGCTCTGGGTTTATGGTTTAAACAAACAAACAGAACCCTATTGCTCATTTCCAACTTTCATTTCCATCCCTTTTCATATGACGTTGGGCCAGACTGGGGAACTCCCTGCCACCAGAAGTCATTGAGAACAGACACTGCCGTGACTTACAAACCAGATGAATCACAAACACATAACAAAGGACCAGACTGTGCTGCTGAACTGGAGCAAGAACTCTTAAGCCTCTTCAGACCGCAAGAAACCTCCCTTCTGACCAGGAGGAAACTTCACAGGGGGAACATCATCCCACAGGGGCCTGCAGTGGGATCTCACACCTTCCTCCAGAGCACTCCGGGTTGAGAAGCAGCCAGTGAAGGGTGGGAAAGAGAAAAGCTGGGCAGAGAGACCATGCTGAGCAACTGGGCAAGACCAAGTGGAGATTCGGACTGGCAGTGCATGGGTACCAGGAGCATCAGTCAGGACATCTGTGCCAAGGAGTAGAAGAGATGGGATGGGAGAGAAAAACACAGGGTTGAGGCAGGGAGTGCAGGGGGTGGAACTGGACTTGAAGAGTACTGGAAAGGGGATGGAAAATGTCATGCTCAATCAGTAACTTTAGGAGTGTATTACAACTGCAGTGCTAACTCTGTAAGGCACCCACTACGTTCTGAGTGCTCCTCATTCATGGTCTTCCTGGGGAGCTTTGAGGGGAACAGGGTTGCAGTGAGCACTGCCCTGAAACACAGTGGCAGGTCCATCGCACAGTGGCTTGCCATGGATCAAACCTGCACAGATTATTGCATTGCTATTCCCATGCATGCAGGGAAATGGAGCTCTCAGTTTCCACCAACACAGTGTCAGCTTGGGTTAAGCCAATACCCTTGCAATAAAATCCTTATGGCAAGACGGTGTTTTGCGTTCAACCCTGGGCCTGTGGGGAACTTTCCCCTCTCATTGAACCTGCTACAATCAAGCAAAAGCAAAGAGGTTGTTATGAAAATAGCAAAACAGATGCTAGCAAAGGTGCTGAAACCTCAGCCCCAAGGCTGGGAGTCTTTCTGCACCTGTATAAGCAGCAGTGAGGCTGCTGGTTGTGCCAGACTGTGCAGACCTTGGAGTAAAAGATGGAGTGGGTAAAGGATGCCCCAGGGACAAACCGGCTACCCAGAGCTGTCAATCCACAGTGAATGCAGGGAGCTGCTTTGCTGTGCTCTCCCCTGAGTGAAGCAGAGAACATAGCAACTTCATTTGTGCACCTTGCAAAGAAGTCAGAGGCTGTTGTTCAGTGCATGATTCTCTGAGAGAAACTTCCTAAGCCTTCTCCAGGGCCAGAAAACAAGTTATTCCCCAGATATAGAGTGGAACCTAGCCACTGGAATGTCCCTAAGGCAACAAGTGCTTTTGCTGGCACTATAAGAGGATAATGGAGCGCTAACGTTGTCCTATCAAGGAAAAGTGGTCTTGGGATGTAGCAATAGATGAATACCAACCCAACTGCACAAGGCCATGGTGAGAGCTCAGTATGCAACATTGCTCATCTGTGCTTAAGAATAAGGCATGGGGAAAGCTGGAGAGAAGGCTTCACAAGGAAATAACAAAAAGGACAAGTTTACTATGTAAGCAGAGACATAAAATGACCAAGTGGAGATACATAACTGTTAATACACCTACAAGGCAGACACTCGGAAAAGAAATATTTAGGCTAATGGGCAGTAATGGCAAGAGAAAGTAAATTGGATATGACTAAACAGGCTGCTCCTGAGAAGGGCAAATAACTAACTTTTAAGGAGTTTGATCACTTTATAAAGGGGATTATATGGATAAGTGGTGGAAAGCAAAGGGGCTTCTCTTTCCCGTCTGGACTTGTGTTCGCACACAGCCCGCCAGCAAATATAAAGAAGGATTTCAGCCTCCCCAAGCAGCAGTGAAGCACAAACCTTGTAGATTGGTATCTTTGCTTGTGTTATTAAATTTCAGAAAGAACAAAGGTTCTCTGCAGAGTAAACGATAGCTAAATAGATCATCTCTGTGGAGTAAAAGATATTTTATTGACTAGCCAGCCATCTGTGTCCTTCATTAATAGTAATAAATAATTGATGCCCCACTAAGTAAAGCTATAAGCTGTTACAGATATCAAGGAAAAATGACCAGCTCCTGTGAGGATCCCTCACCTGTGTTCACTTCTCAGCAGTGAAAAATACAGACCAGAGCTCAAGCATCACTGTGGTAAGTGCTGTGCACAGAGCAAAAGATGCTACTTGCTCTACACTGGTTACAGGTAATGGAGCAACCATGCTCAGCAGTGGGATGCTGATTCTCCCACCTGCACATCAAATCTCTGCAAGCACCTTTCCATACCACTGCCTTCACGGGGCTGCTCTGCCCCAAACCATTCAATTCCCCAGGTAGCTTCTGAAAATCAGTCTCTGCTCTACTACTGAGGATGATGAAGATGCAGCTCCCTCCAGGTAGCATTTTCCTTCTGTCTTTAGTGCAATTAAGTGTCCCTTGCTACTGCCTCATCCTCTTCTGCACACACGCGGTGGAGTTCGGCAAACATCCTCTTTGGTTTTGTAAACATGTATCTTACTCTGATGCTGGTGTTGTGTGGGTCAGAGCTTGCCCTAAACCAGAGGAAAATAACTGCACAGATTGCAGGGGGGTGGGGGGGAGGCTGATACCATTTTATGAATGGCACAGTGAGGTATATAGGTCCATCCTCCAGTGATGGCTCTCAGATACCCATCTGGGAACTCAACTCGATGCCTGGTCTGGAGAAAGCCATCCCTTACTCAGCTGCCTGCCTGCAAGGTTGAGCTGTTAATCTGCTCCTGAGTGAGCATATATCTTGTGGCAGGAGGTTCAGATGGTCAGGAATGGGGACTGAGGAATAATAATGAGTGGGATCAGGCTCAGACCACTTCCTTGCAGCATCCAACAGTCTTAGTCTGCCTCAGTCCTTCCACTGTGGCCAATGGGCAGGATGAATTAACCATCAACGACCCCACTGAAGACAACAGGAGTTATAGACTAAACCAGAGACCAAGGCCAGGAGCCTCCAGGAAATTAGAGCAGCAAAAGGAAGCCCTCTCTACAGGCATTCCCACACCTTCAGCCCGCGTCCCCGTGCTGAGCAGCACAGACATAACTCAGTGCAAACTAAAGCGGAAATGAAGATGAGAGATCTCCCTGCTGCAATTCACCTTCAAGGTTCCTAGAAAGAGCAGAAAAGGGAAAGTAGGAAGGCACTAATGTGTCTGTCTTGACATCTTCTTTACTATGCTGGGTGAAACCAACCCTGCAACGCTACCAGTCACTTTCTTCTGACTGTGGCTTTCTCTCCCGTCTTTCTCCCTTTTGCTTTTTTTCAACCTGTTTTCAATTTACTCTTGTGGCATCTCTGTCTGTGACCTCATTCTGCTACTTAAAGGGGGGAAAAAATCAGAGAGAGAGAGTGTCCTTTAAAAAAAGAAATGAAAGAAATCATATTTTATTTAGCTTGATTGGTTTTGAAGTTTTAGCAGGAGAAAGATTAACCTTTTCTGCCTAACTTAATGAAAACAAGGAGAAAGTCTGTATGGATAAATAAATATCTGTGTGGGTATGGAGCAGGCATGATCGTGTTACAGCCCCGGTGGAGCTGTAATGGGGAACAGGCGCGTTCCTGCGCAGCGGCGCCCAATTCTCGATCCATTTTCAAGGAAAGAAAAACAGAGTAGAATGTCAGAGGCCCAAGTGGGCATAAATGAGGGAGCCCAGGGAAGGCTGATGGGGCCCAGCGAGGACCTCCGTCCCCGGCAATGACCTCCAGAGCAATGCCAGTGAAGCAGATGGAAAAAGAGACCTTACTCCACTTTCTCTTGCCAGGATTGGTTCCTGAAATGAGGAAACAAATGGCATGCCCAGCCCGCCATGTCTATCACCTTTTGGGGGCCCTCATCCCACCCTCCTCTTCCTCCAGGCCTCTCCCTCCAAGGAGAAGAGGCTCAGAGGAAGGCTTGGGCTGGGGTTTTGGATGGGGAGCACAGGCTTGCGGGGTGGATCCTCCACAAGAAGGTTGTTCCTGGTTTTAATGTGCTTCGGAGCTGGCGCTTGATGGGGGAAAGCAGTGAAAGGTGGTTTGTCTTGGAGATGACGGGCTGAGTTAAATTAGTGCAACATAACTTTAGGCGACAGAGCTGTTCCGATTTACATCAGCAGATGGTCTGTCTTGCTGCCTAGATCATTAACAGCAAACCGTCCCTGCAGATCCCGGTGGAAGGATGTCAAAACCTCCTTCCCTACACGGTTGCCAGATTCTAAAAGAAATAAAAAGACCTACTTACTACTAAAAAAACCTTCTGCCCACATTCTGGGAGCATCCATGCACGCCACCCTCTTGTGTTAGATGGGAGCTGAAGCCCTGTGCTCATAAAACCTGCAGCCTCTGGGCTAATTTCTTTTCCCTAAGAAACATCCATCAGGAATCCCTTTGGCTGGGCACAGGCTGAAACAGAAAAGCCAGTGATGATGCTGGGCAGCTCCAGGCGCAGTTCGTGCCTCACTTGCCAACTCGTACAAAGGTGCAAATGGCAGAACTTTCCTGAATGACTTCACCTTGCCCAACTTACGATTTTTTGGGCACTAACTTCCTATATCTATACACTACTAGACACATTACTGATGATGAACAGCCCTCCCCTGGGCTCTCAAGTTCTTCTGGAAGATTGCATTTGTAGATGACTAAATGTAAGGAGCAATGCTTTAGCTGAGCTAAGAGCAAAAGCTGCATTCCAGTGCCACAAAAGTCCCTCGAATGGCTTTGTTGGTGCTCTCCAGAGCTAGAGCTTGCTCCGTACAGAGCGACCACATGGAAGTGAATGATGGGCTGTCTTACACTGTTCTTATCAAGAGCAGCCAGTTGGACAGAAGGAAATTGTCTTCATTTGGATGAGCTGCAACGTTCTGAAAACATGATGCACAAGGGTAATCACGAGCATATTCTGCTTTCAGGCTCATCAACTGGACTCACTGCACCTTCACCTGAGCTCTCTGCAGACTGCTTATCACAGTTCTTTCACGGTCAATATCCAAGACCTCAGAAAAACTGCTTCAACTCATGTAAAAATGCACCACCTCCTCCATCTCCCCCAAGGCTGTACACTGCTGGAGGAGAGTGAGAATTAATGCATTTCATTCTGTGCTAACAGCTCTCCAGTATTTCTCAAGGTTCACTGGGTTGCTAAGGGTCAACCACAGCCAGACACAAGCTGACTCTGCTATGCTTGGAGTCATCCAGGCATGAGCCAGTTCCAATCTCGAAGCCACGTATTCACATTAGCATGGTGAAGAGTCCAAGTGAATTTATCTATTCCCTGGGAGTTTGTTTCGGGCTCTGCATCATGTTAAAGTAGTTACTCGATTTCAAGGCGAAGTGGGAACCCATTTGCTCTGGGAGTTGTGCAGACACAAAACAAAGACATCAGCTTTGTCCTCAGATACTTTGCGTCTGGCAGAAGATCTTGTCCAACACCACAGATCCAATTCTCACTCTCATCACTGCAGATCTAGTTCCTAACCCCATTTCTTACTTTCCTTTCAGTTTGAGCTTCTTCTAAATTAGAGGTTTCTAAACAATGGACCAATAGTCCAGAACACTTGGTGGTTCCCAAGGTTCATAATCAGCAGTCTGCAGCAGATTCAGGGACTGCACAGAGCTTTATGTTCACCAGGAACCCCACCAGCCCCATAGCTGCTCTTCAACAGCATAAACTGATGTTTCAGATACTTCAGACAGAGCAACAAAACCTGCGCCATAACCTCTTTCTCCTTAAATGCACAAAGCCACTGGAACCCTGTGGTTCCTCAGGAACAAGCTAGTGTCTGAAAATGACTCCCAGATTTTGGATGCAAAGATGGGACCAAGGACCTGGACTCTACCAGTTGAGAGTAATAAAAAGGTTCTATCTTCTGCTGGGATTAAGATGACTACACTTGAAGTGGAAATCCCAGGATCCTTCCAAAGGAAAGGTCAATAGCAAGGTGATTCTGACCACTCCAAGTGGGACCTGGTGCTGCACCTACACAAACCTCCTAAACTGCCTAATATATGATGGTCTATGAAGAAAGGAGGGTCAGATCTTTCATTTCCAGCTCTACTGAGCAGTCTCCTACCTTTATTTTCAGCTCTTTATGACCAAATACTGCAGAAGTTTAATGCCCCACAGAACCCCATTGGCTGACTTGCACCCACTGGAGCTCAAGCCTTATAACACGTATGCAAATACCAGGCTAGCAGGAGGAGGAAAGCACATTTCCTAGAAAGAAAGTCAGCACACAATTAATCACTAAACCCATAATTAGCTTGGGTAATTTGTCAAAGCAAATCAATGTAAAGCTTTGCTGAAAAGCCATCAGTTGGTGTGTGCTTCATTTCTTATTGCACTTATTAGGAAAGTGGGATTTTTGGACTTCTAGATCAGCCAATTTCTTCTATATTGCCACTATTGCCTTACTCTGCTCCCGATCCCTTCTTACACCTGATGTCTCAGTGTTGGAAAGTGAAGCAAATCACTACCTGCAGTGTCAATCAGCTTTGGTTGGCCCCATTTCTTTTAAATAGAGGTAATATGTGTAGATGCTGATGAATTAGCGATAAGACTTTGGACCAGTATATTCCAAAGGGCTCAGCACACACAACTGCAGCCAAATCTGCAGCCAACGAACACTTACAAAAATTGGTCCTAATGGAGGCATCCACATGGAAGCAGACCTCTTATTTGGCCCTAATATGAAGTTTTGGACATTTGAGAATGTGGGGGCAGATCCTCAGTTCATAAAATCTCCTGTAGCTCCCTTGAAGTCAATGGAACAATAACAATTTACACTAGCTGAGTTTCTGCATCCTGGCTGTGAGCTATTTGGAACAACCACACCATAATGATTATTACAGATATTTCAGACCACTTGTCTAAGAGGGAGAGGAGAATACCACTGCATAAGAAAATGGAGAGTTGGTTTGCTATGATTTCCAAAGAATTATTGACCCGTATCTTGCAAACATTTACACATGTTTAGCTTTATTCATGTGAGCTGTTCCATTACACTTGTGTGCCAGATAAACTAATGTACATGCTTGCAGGACCAAGGTTAAAACTTGTGCAAACACAGCGAGTTCTAAATATTTGTGTAGATATGTTCAGTTACCTTGGATTCAGACTAGAGAGCAGGTCATTTCACTGTACCTCTTTTCATAACTCCCCATTCATCCAAGCAGGTATCACAAGAGAAGCCAAATGTGATATTAGGATAAAACAGAAAATAAGCAATTATCTGAACAAACTCAGAAGCTAAAAAACACCCACTCGGTCAGGATTAACATATGCAAGGGCTGACATCAGTTCTTGAACGAGGAATTACCTGGGTTACTAAAGTATTTTCACAACAGCTTTCTCCACACAGCTAATGAATCATTCACTTATTGATTTCTCCATAATGAAGTTAACATTTTTCTTCACGGTTTTGATTTATGAGAAGACACAAGCCAGTGAAGAGGAGAAAGAGCTGGGAATCTCTTGGTCATGAGGAGACTACTTCAGCATCCATCATCATATCAGCAATCACCCCATTTTTCCCACTAAAACTACAAGGCGAGATGGGATCTCCCGCACCACCACACAGTCCCTCTGCTCGCAAGGATAGAGTACAATCCCTGATTTCTTAAACTGAGCTGATTCTGTTTCCTTGAGGACAAAACACGTGTTAACAAGGCGCTGACACCCAGAGACTTCAGTGCACTTCACAAAGGCCATTAATACCTCTGACAACGTGGCAGCATTTGTGAGCTCCATCACACCTGCATCGCAGAAGGCTGCAGCCTCAGGAGAGGCAACAGGCAAAGGAGCAGGGACACAAAGAAAGGAAATTACTTTTTCAAGATAGCAAAAGGCAAATTTGAGGCTATAACCCAGAGCCCCAGCCCAGATCTCCAACCATTAATACCTGGCTTTCATCTCTGAAAGACTATTAACCCTTTTTCGCACGTAAGCAAACTCCAGGCACTGAGGATACCTGCCGTAAGTGCACAGCAGGATGCTGGCACAGAAGGAACGCCTGAATTTCAAGTCATGCTTCTCAGAAACCAAGATAAATCAATCCTGACATCCACAAGAAAGGAGAGTTGTTAGTAGCCAGGGCAGCTCTCATGGATGATGTCCCCTGGGAAGCCATCTCACCAAAGGCCCTCTCTGGTGGGAACAGCAAAGTCCTGGATGATATCCTTGGCAAAGCAAGGTATCTCGGCACACTTCCCATCCCCAGGATCACCGATCACTCTAGCTGAAGACACGTCATCACCAGCAACTGTGCAACATCTGACCACTCAGACGACAAAAGACAGATTCCCAGAATGAGCAGAGCGGGATTAAGCCAAGTGGTAAATGGATTCCAGGGCTGCTCCAGAATCCGTGCTGACGAGGGAAGCCAGTGCCAGGTAGCCAACCCGGAGTTCATACGGCAAGGTTATCAATTCCCTCTTTTCTTCAAATCCCTAAATAGAACCCAAACATCACTTTGGGCCATGTTAGAGAGATAAGGTGAGTCTCTCCCATCCCTTGCAAAGCTTGAAATAGAAGTCCTGCTACTCTCCAAGCATCAGGCGTAGGATGTTGACATTTAGCAGTAGGGAAAATTACCCAAACAATGAACCCTCTCAGGTCTCTTTTCTAGCCTCCCTTCCCCAGTCCCCTGGAAAACATTCATAAAGTGAAGTGGAAAAAAAAAAAACCCTCAACGAACCCAAACCAACCCCAGCCCCAAGAACCAAGCCCCAACCTTCCTAAGGCTGGAAATAACATGCAGAGACGAATGAGTCAGGCTCTGCTAACTGCACAAGGGTCACTGGTCCTGAAGGCAGAGATGATTCACCAAGGCAGCAAGAACATGAAGGTAGAAGAGACTCAAAAGACAGGGTGGAAAGAAAGAAGGGGAAGAACTAAGCAACAAAAAGATTCTGGGTTGCATGTACCTTGGTGTTCATTGAACACCACTGAAGCAGAATTGACCCTGGATAAGTCACTTGATAGTGGTGAGATTATTCCCTTGGTGCTTTGGCCAGACTTTCTTCATGAGAAGGAGGGCAAACAGTCGCTAAGACCTCAATCCATCCCCATCCCCTGCTCCTCCTTCTCTTCTTCCCCTGCCTTAGATGCACAGTGAAGACTATTTTCTGCTGCCTCTGCTTCCACTGCTCCTTTCCTTTGCCCATTCCCTTTCAATTCAGCAGCATTAGGGGACTGTTTTCCCTATAAAGGATGCCTTCAAGATGAGAAAAGCAGGACCTGCTCAAGAGCACAGCATGCCATGAGGAGGCCCTCCAGGATGCCACTGGCACAGAAAGTGCATTGTCAGAAGAGATGGAGAGTAGAATGGGGATCAGGTGCCTGGGGAGAATCCTGCCTGCCAGAAAGCTCTCCTGCTATTCCTCCATTCATCCTTCCTCCTCATCTTCCCCTTGCTTTTATCTAATAACCATAAGAATTCAAACACAAAAAACTTGCTCTGAAAAATCCTAGATACAAAAAAAAAAAAAAAAAAAAACAAAAAACCCAAACCCCTCCCTCTGATGTTCACAATGAGAGCTGTAAATTTTTTTCTCTTTGGAAAATTCTCCTGGTCAGTTTTTCCTACTGTTTAATCCCCGCTTTGAGTTACACAGAATGAGTAAACACATTTTATAAGGTTCTAATTCATACCTAACCCATACAGTTTATAGCTTAACATAGTAAAATACACACACACACACACTTTTTATATATATATATATATATATATTTATACACACACCCCCACTCACACACACATGCATAAAACAGCCTTGGTCCCACTCCTGCGAGCCTCCCACTGATTGCTCCGGCATGTGCTGTGCTATGGGAGCAGCCTGGCATGCTTAGGTGTGAGTTTGCTGGCCTGAGGAGTAGTTTCCACTCCAGATTCCTGCAACCTCCTTTGTAATAAATAATTAGTCAGTCTCGTTAAGGGAACGGCGGGATCCACTGCTCCATCCTGGGAGAACTAAGGAACGCCACCACGTGGTATCCCAGGACTTGGAGCAAAACCTCGTGGCTGGGCTGGAGGAGCTGTGGGAGCACGGATGTGTCTGTCTGAAAGGCAGCTTTATGCTGGCAATGATTAGAGGAAACCTGAAGGCAGGAACAGGGATGAAAGTGGCCCATGGTATGAACACCACCAGTGGTTGCTCTGAAGGAAGGCAGCCCTTGCGTCACACTTCTCCATGTGGACGTTGGTTAGGGTCAGCCCTGATGTCGTCCTATGCCAAACTCAGCATTGAGCTGCAGGAGAGATAGTTCCTTCTTTGCACTGAAACCATGTCCTTCACCTTTGCTTGTGACCATGGATGGAGACCAGTCATGATGTGTCGTGGATGGCATGAAGGCCAAAGAGCTACCTGAACCTCAATTGTCACTCCAGATGTTTGAGGACAAGCCACCACAACCTGACTTTACCTCCCTGGAGGCAGAGCTGACCGATTCATCCAGTTAGACGTGGGCTGTGCCTCAGGTCTCTCTGCTTCTTCAGCCTTTAACCCAGTATGGGCAGGGGAGATGGAGTCCTTTTGAACAGTAGTTAATGATCAGCTAATTTCATGCAGGAAAAATACACTGTCTGGCACAAAGAGCTTGCGAACAACAGCACACCCCAACAGTCCACAAGCAGGTCTACCTTACCATTTCTGATGTGAGCTTCTTGGTACTCCCAAGCATCCCCAGGGTGAATGCTGTGCACATCAGACCAAAACCATAGCAACAACACTCCCAAACTCTGCACAGGGGGAACCTTCTAAACATTTTGAACTGCTAACGGCTTTGAACTGGGCTGTAACCTGAAGGTAGGAGAAATTTACAACTACTGACTAAGGAATTGCCTCTACGATTGCTCTGAAGAAGGTGGCTTCTCTTAAGCATTTGTGCTTTGGGTTTTCGTGCAGCATCTTGCTATTAAACACAGCATCTCATATAGTCCCATACTTCTGCCATAGAGAATAACTGTCACTGAAGTACCAGTTTTGCTATACCTCTGCAAGACCACACCAAGAGATCATTTCCAAAGAAAACCAAAGAAAAAGTGGGAACAAATGTAGCCCCCATCAAAAGACTGGGGTCAACTGGAAACCTATGCTGCAACAACACAACCGCCTGGTCTAAGTCTTCTCAACTTTATCTTCTTGCCCTCCAGTACAGCCTCTGCTCAAGCTGTCAGGAAGCCAAATCCCAAAGCAGAAATGAGCTGATCCTTGAAGTCACTCTTTAAACTAAGGGTTACCCTGCATCCTTTAAGCCCTTAAGCAGCCTTGCACTAAAGCCACCTCCCAAGTGGGAGTTTGTCTCTAAAGATCATGGTCCAGGTCTCTACTAGCAACCATGGCTACAGCTACTTGAACCACGTCCCTAGGGGAGCGAGAGCCATGACCACCCGCTCTTCTCTCTTTATTCCTTCTGCCTGATGCTCCTGTTAAAACCAAGATTTCAATTTTTCAAGTGCAAAGGTTGCCTGAAAGACTCAATCTCTTTTTTTCTGGGAGCTTATTTTGATACGCTGTCCCTCCAAAGTGCAGCAAAGCACTCCAGGTCATCAAGGTGAAATCAGGAGCATCATTCAAGCCCACTCTGACCAGCTCTGTGCTAACCTGTCACTTGAAGTCACGGACAAAAGCCGCCACTCAAGCTAGTGGGTTTGAAGCTGCTTCTGGCCACACTAAATGCAAGATGTGGGTTTCAGGCCCCAAATGCTATTTTCATTTTCCTCCTCCTCCAAGAAAATAAAGCGAGTGTTTATTTCCTGAATGCTCTGGTCTGGGAAAGGGCAAAACTTTCCTGCGGGAGCCAGGTGGCTGGAAAGGGGAGGCAGAGGCAAATATTTGCCGAATTTGTCAATGAGCTCTTATTCCATATTTCTTATTAATATTTATTTAGCCATAATGTGAGAGAAACCTGCTCAGACCACAGCAATGTGGGAGATTCCACTGTTATTCTCCTCCTGCCAGCTACTGGCGGGGAGGGAGGAGAGGAAGGAAAACAGAGACAAAGACAGAGTGTCAGGGAGTTCACAAGCAATTTAGAGCAAGTCACGGGCTCGTGTCTTCGCAGAAGATGGGATGTCTTGAGAAAATCGATGCATCTGTGGACCATGAGATGGGTCAAGGAGGTTAAAAAGCTCAGCCTTCCTTGCTGATATTCAATGTACAGGTGTAGCTTGAAGAAAGAAAATGATCTCATCCTACAGCCCTCTTTTTCCTTTTCTTTTAAAGGAAGGAATCCTTAATGACACGGAGACAAAGAGAATAAACTGCAAGCCCAGGTTTAGCAAATTGTGCGAGATGAACCTGATGTGTTTCTTCAATGAGACAGTTCATTCCCTAGACACAACAAGCGTGGTACAGTCTCATTTATCTGGGTATCAAGAGGCACCACAACATGACATGGGCAGTTATTAGGTAAGCTTGAAAAGGTGGAAATTAGCAGAAGAATTATAGAGAAGGTAAGGAACTGAGTAATGGACAAATGAACACAGGCTGTGCTGAAAAGATGGCGATGAGAACTGAGTTATAACTAACAAGGTTCTTCAATGATGAGGCTTGTAATTCATCTTTTTTCTCACTCAAAATACAGTGATGATTTAAGCGCTGAATGAAATGGAATGCATTATAAGTGCACAAGAGATCAGAGGCTCAGTCAAAGCAAATTAAATGATCTTGAGGGCTATAGTAATACAAGCAGAAGGAATTTTAATATTTAAAAATGCAAAGTAAGTTAAAGATGAACATTAAAATAGTGCTTTTGTTAGCACGAACCCCTGCAGAGAGAAACAAAGGAGGAGGAGGAGAAATGCCAGGATGCACTGGCGGGTCACAGCACAGCTACATGTTGCCATTGGATGAGAGCTGGAAGAAAGGAAAGGAGATTCTTGGATCAGCTCAGAAAGGGTCCTCCAGTTGAAATACAGAATAATCAAATCCTGCCCATGGCAGTGCGGTTGGAACTGGATGATCTCAAGGTCCTTTCCAGTCCTAACTGTTCTATGACTCGATGATTCTTTTGATAGCGAAAGGCTGAATATGGTGGCCCGCTACCTGCCTCAACATCAGAGAAGCTCAAAAAATCTCCAGTCCATCCTCTTCAAAGCAAGGCCAGGGCATGGTTGCTCAGGGCTTCATCCAGTTGAATTCTGAGTATCTCCTGGGACTCCTCCAAGAACCACAAAGCTGGTGTATAACTAATCACTGCTTGAAGCAGAAATCCCACTGGTCTGCGATGTCCAGGAGGAAAGACCTGGATGCGTTTCTGCAGGGCTTCAAAGCCCCAGCACTGCTGCCTCCAAAAACCAGAGGAAGGGCTGTGAGCATATCCCCTGTTGCCCTCCACTGGACAGAAGGAGAACGTTACACTTCCGTGTCACGTCTGGAGACAGCACATCCTAAAAGCATCTCCTCTTTCAGCTGGGGTAAGAGTCCGTGCTCTGGGAATAGAGCAGCTGAACTCTAGCTCTGTTTTTGCTCTGTCTCATGTAGCAACAGCTGGGGGACATAGGTTTGCTCAAACCACAGCCAGACGATTGGAAATAGAAACGATATTCATATATTAATTAACATCTGGTGACTCGTCTCATTACACGATACAATGTGCCTGAGCTGTTTGTTCCCTTCATATTTTATGCATTGAATGAAAACTAAACAAATGTTGCAAAAGCACAAAAACCAACTCAAACGCTACCCAAGTTTGCACTTCTAACACTTACTGACACATCAGCTTAATTAACATGTAAAGAAGGCCATGACTAACCAATCACACAAAGATGGTGGTGACACCGAGCTGGAATTAACATCCAACCTGGCTATTTTTTCATTAAACTGTGTTTCCTTTTACACATATTCTTCAGAAAAAAAAACCCATCAAGGCTTAATTTGTTCAACTGAGCAGTTCAGGGCCTGATTTAGCAAATTATTACTTACCCGTTCTCGAAAACCACTTTTAATGAAAATTGGCCCTAAGCATTTCAGCTGGAGCATAAAGCATCATCCCAAAGGAACAGAGGTGATGTCACTCGGCCTGTGCCACACGGCTGCTGCTTGCTGCCACATTTTGGGGACAGAAAGAAAGAAAGAAGGAGAGGGAAGGAAAGCCAGCTTAATTAAAAGAAGTCATCACTCAGGTTGCCTGGCAGTAGCACATTACTCTGTGCGTGTGGCCATCCCCATGGGGCTGGTGATGGATGCCTGGTGGCCACCAGAGAGGTGATGGGGCTGGTGTTCATCTGTGTGAGGACGTGGAGGAGAGAATGGAAAAGCTGGAGGCTTGGCTTGGCACTTGGTTCCAGGTTACACTTGAATGTTTTGAGACAGGGGCATTGAGAGGGGAGGCAGAGGGGGAAGTAGAGCCCCTCTCCCTTCCACAAGTGACCTGGGGGAAATAGATACCCAACATAATATACCCCACTGAGAAATACAGACAGGCACTTACAGGATTAGCCACGTTCTTAAAGAGGCTGAAGGCTTCACTAAAAACACAACAGAAAAACCCCACGCTCACAAACTCTTTTCTGAACAGAAAGAGTGGAGTGAGAGAAGCTTTGGGACTCACAGAGGTAGAAAGTCACAGGGTTTTTGGGAAGCAGCTCACACAGAAGCACACCTCCCCAGCACTCATGTGCAACCAGAAACCACGGCTGTTTGATACTGATGCCACAAAGGGAACATAAAGCAACTGCTCACCTTTTGGGCGGCCTGGTGCCTATGCTGGAAGCCTACTGTCAGCTTAGCAGATAGGTACAACTGAGTGCAAGTGGGATATCTGATGTGAGCTCTGAAGGGTTAATACCACTGGCCAGCAGCTGGTGTCACCCTCGGTTTGCTAAAAGGGACCAGAAGCAAAGAGGATTCCTCTCTTCACTCCAGTTTCCCATCTTCCCAAAGAGCATCCTGACCCCACCAGCACTGCCCTGATACTGGTGATCCAGCTCCCCCTGCTCATCCCAACGTAGCATCTCTGTGAAGGTGACTGGGCAAGGTCCCACCAGAACAGTGATTTGATGGTTAGCATCCAGACTCCCATAACCCAGCACAGACATTTCCATCCCTTACTCTATCCCTGCAAGTAGAGCAGGTAGCATGGCCTCAGCACACTGAGGCACTTTCCATACGCTCAGTTCCTACACCACTGCCAAACTTCAACTGTTTGGGTTGAAATTTTCCACACTGGGTATCTGCCTGGGGCTGAATTTTGTTTGGAAAGTTCCAGATAAAACAACTCCAGCCAATTCCAACAAAGCAGCTCAGGGAAAAATACACTTTTCCTCATGTTAAGAAAGAAAAAAGTCAAAAAAAAATCCCAAAACTAACTTACAACTTTAGTTGTGAAACCCCGATGTTCAGAGCAGGGACTCGGCATTTGGCATGAGGGGGTCACTGCACTAATGACATGGCTTAGTTGTCCCTGTAGAGATTTCTTTCCAACTGGCAGCATTGCCAAGCCAACAGTGCTCAGTGTGCAGACACTCCACAGAGGGATCCTTCGGCTTTTCCTGAGCTCGCTGAGATGCTTCAGCCCTTCCCAGCTCCTGCACTGGACCACACCATGCACACATCCCTCCTGAAGGGTGCCTGAGTGTGCCCCAGCCAAAAGGCAGCCCATAGCTTTGTTACTACTTATTTAAGAACTGCAAAGCATCACTTAATGCTTCCCAAGTGCCTGATGCCTGCTGCAGCCCAAGGGGAAAGCCAACATGTGCATTAAGCACTGATGCAACAGTAGTGTAGGAAGGTCAGAGGGCAATGCAGGGGCTGCAGATGATGCTCTGCTGGGTCTTGAAGAGGCTCTGCAAGAACTCCACAGGTGAATGCATGCACAGAGAGATCTCAGTGTATGAAGAAGGGCCTGAACTAAAGGGCTTCAGCCACCTCCTGCAGAAATGCACTGGGGAACATCAGTGACTGCTGTGGGGCAGGATTCAGGTCTTATAAAGGAAAAACACAGAAAAGGAAACAATAAAATCCAGTCACAAAGTGATAGAGAAGTTTCTTGGCAACCTGTATGTGAATAAGCTTCACTCTGCTTATTTTAGTGCATTGGGGTTTTCTTATTATCAGTGAGGATGTGTCCAGGCCTAAGGATACAGCTAATCATCACGGAAACAACCAGCCTCATAGGCAGGCTTCTACCATACACATGTTCAACGAGGCATAACTGAAATGTGAACACGGGCTGAGCTTCAGGAAAGAGGCCCATAAGATGCCTTCTCACAGGTCTACCTTTCCATCCATGTAGACTCAACTACTCTGACCATAGCTGTAGCCAATATAACCCCCCAATACATCTCCTGCAGGGCCACATGGACACTGGTACATTGGAGCTCGCACCCACAGGCTAAAAGCCTATCACTCTGGCCAGTGGGTACTAACTGGACTGGAAACCCTGGCAACCAGCAATTCTCAAGCCAACCCTTACCTCCAGGGCTGTGTGCTTCTATTCTACCATTTCCAAATGGGATTAACAAGATTTCTCTGCCCCACATATTGCTGCTGAGAACAAAAACCATAAGGCATTATAAAATACCAATAGAGTAACATCTCAGGTACAGTAAAGTCAGACTTTCAGTTAGAGCATCCCACTCCCCTCACTCAAGCTCTTAACACCATCTAGCACCAAGTGAGGCTTACATCTCACTCCCTAGAGGAGAATGGGACACTTGGTAGGTAAGAGCTTTTCCTTTATCTCTGCCTGCTCCATAGTCTTCAAGATTGTTTAGCTACTACCCTCTGACCCTCAACCCTCATCAGGAAATGTGCCAGGAGGAAGGAGCAGAAAGAAACCTGGAGGAGACAACAGTCATGTGAAACTGTGGCATGAATGGCGCAACTGGTTGCATGTCAGCGGCTTGGGAAGGGGTGGTGGGAGCTGGCAGGGTGGGCAGTTGCTCAAAGGAAACCACAGAGGACTTGACCAAGCACTTGAAAGATTCCATGCATACCTCCCAGATATGCCAGCGCGTTACAAAACCCCTGCCCGGATTGGGTGGTGGCATGCACTTGGAATAGACAAAAAAGGGGAAAAGAAGAAAAGGAAAAATCAAAACCCCAACCAACCACTCATGGGCTACAGAGAGGGCTGCAAGTCCTCTGCTTTAACGAGACGCCGCAGGCATTGCTCCCTTGGAATTTGGGCTATGTTTGCGGTCCATGAGGAGACTTGCGAAGTCTTTGGTCACATTAAGCAACATTACATGATAATGCTGCAGCCCTTTCAGGCTGAGGGAGAAGGAAAACAAAACAGATGGAAAGACATTGCTGTAAACCTGGGAGGGAGAAGAACATTCCTCCGGATACTCTTTTTGGCTCGTTGTGTCCTCCCCTTGTGCCTCCCACCTCTTTCTCCCTTTTTTTCCCCTCTCCTCCTCTTGCAGAATTGGTGACAGTGTTTTCTTTTGCTAATATTTCCATATTAAATAGAAAGGAAGAGTGTGAAAGGCTACGCGGCGTGGTGGCAGCTAGACAGTGGAATCTGCAACTGAAGGGTGGAGTTGGAGCACTGGAGAGGTGCCGGTTATTTATAGGGTATGAGAGAACACAAGAAATGTCTGGCCCCTTTAAGGCCCCTTAATCCAAACAACCAATGGAAAGAAAAAAAAGGGGGGAAAAAAAAAAAAAAAAAAGAAGAAAAATGGGAAAAAAAAAAAAAAAAATAAGGAAAAAGGCATCTCTGCACCAGACTGCAAAGTGTGAAGGAAGATGGGGCGATGGCCTGGCAGGGTCCTGCTCATCCCTGTGATGAGCCTGTGCCCATGGCCTTCAGTGCTGAGGGGCAGCACCGTGCTCAGGCAGAGGGATGGTGTTGGAGGTTTGTGCTCCCCAGGCAGCCCCGAGATGCAGCTGCCTGGAGGGTGGGACAGGGCAGCTGTTTAAGCCATGATACAGCAGCACTGGAAGGGAAGCGGAGATGAGTGGTGCGGTCAGGAGGAATCAAAAGGGAGAAGCTGAGTGTGTCAGGAACATGGGCTGGAAACTCCCTTTCTTCAGTCGGCATTTATGGAGCAACCAGGGATCCTTGTGCTCTGATCTGAGAAGAGGAGACTATGAGATGTGCCTGTCCATTGTCCTCACTCACTTTGGGATACATAAAGTGGAAGTTCATTTTCTCATGGCTGGGAATCTCAGTGCAGGTGTGGATGCCCTGGAAGGCTGCTGGTCAGGCCATTGTCACGGCTGGTTTAAGCAGGGTTATTTGGCTCCAGGCCTAGAAGACCATCACTTCCAGCCCTTTTCTAATATTCCTGATAGATTTTAGGACAGCTGAGTAATGTCTGTCCTCTACAAGACGCTTTTCCTGAAGAGGAGTGAGAGGGATCTGAGTGCAAAGAGGTGCCACACAAACCACAGCAGTTCTGTGCTCTACGCAAAACTCCTTTTTCCTTCTTTCCAAAATAAATGCATGAGGTTATGCCTATCTTTTCTATGCAGACATAAGGGAATTGTGAAATGGTCCTGGAGGAGACTCAGCACTTGGGTGATTTAGTGTACAGTGAAGTGGATAAGTCATCAACTTCCATGAATATACACCTGGAACCAGGGAAATTGAAGACACACAATTCTGTGGACAGAAAGGGGTCACTAAAGAGATTCAAGAGCTCGAGCAGATGACAGTGACACTAAATCCTCAGGTCTTTTCACAAGCCCTGCTCTTATTCCCTAGGATCCTGTTGAACCCATGAGCCTTCGCTAACAGGTTTTGTTCTCCTCTGCCAATATCAAATAACAAATGTCAGATCTCAGATGGGAATCTTGAACAACATAAAAATAAGATTTATATGGAAAGATGAAGTTCAAAAGAACAGTTACAAAACCCAGAAAGGTTTTGGTTTGTACCTGAGTGCACACACATAAAGTCAAAACACTGCTGTTCAGGATTGCCATCACCATCATCTGTGACCTTCTCCCACCATCACTGTGACTTGGAATGCTGGACACTGGCTACAAATGAATATGCTGAAACTGAGGAAAATGCTTCCCTGACGTGTAAATAAGAAAAGGCAAACGTGCACTAGGTAATACCAATCTTCATTTGATCGCTTTGAGTTCACACAAACAGCATGCTAATACTCCCCTTAGCTCTTCTTTCCCCTAAGAGAAGGATGTGCTCCCTACCTTCCAACCTCATCAGAAGGGCAACCGCATTATAATGTCTAAATCCTTAAGTGCCAGTTGGAGATGCCGGTTTAGTTTTCTGGTGACCACAGAAATGCCTCAAGAATCACAGATCTGGAAAGAATGGAGAGGTGGAAAGACTTGGCCAAATCCTCGAGAGGTGTAAATCATTACAGCTCTTCTGATGTCAGCACCCCAGGGGGGCTGGACCCGCATCAAGAGGAGCAGTGAGGAAGAGGAGGGCTGCGCCTCTTCCTGCTTGTCACAACATGATTCCAGGAAACTTGGACCTCGGCTCTCCTCCCGCTCTGGATTTCAGCCACTGGCTCATCCTGCTCGGAGAATCTGTCAGCACACCTCAACCCTCAAAAACTGGGGCTGGAGCCAAGGCCCTCAAAAGGGAGCAAAGGAAGGATGGGAGATGGAATCCAAAAGCGTCTTTCCGCCCTAAAGGTGAGCCCTTTGGAACAGGATCGAGTCCCATCTGCCCGCCTGGGGACAGCCTGCCAGTGGCTGTTTGATATGTGGAGTGAATGAAAATATTACCCCCATGCGATGATGTTCCAGCATCTTTCAGCACCACCTTGTCTTTTCCTTTATCTATCTTGGTTTTAAACAGAGACTCTTGGGAAAGCAACTTAGCAGACCAAGCTGCAGAGCAGAGACAGAATAGAATTGTCTTTTTTTTTGGCTTCCAATACAAGAATGCAAAGCATTGTCTCTCTGGGAGGAGAATTAAGTATGGGCAAGTGTTTTGGCAAGAGAGCCACAGAGGAGAATGGAAGGCGAGGATGAGGCGGGGGAAGAGGAAGGGAGGGAGAGCTGGGGGTCAGATGGATGGTTTCGTCTTTTATAAATCTTGGATGGGGAAGAGGCACACAGATGGCTTTGTGTTTTAAAATGATTCTAATAAATCAACTCCATAATAATAATCAAAATGCCCTTGTCTCTGTTTTTCCCCCCCTTTTCCAGGGATCACAGCTGAGCAATGAGGCCGGAGTGTGTGTCTGGCGAGGGAATGGCCAGTACATGAGACACAACCAGACTGCGGTGGAAGAGTGAGGGGATGTGTGCGAGTGAGCGTGCAAACCTGAGTGCACGTGTGACCACAGCTGGGTGTGGGAGCCACCACAAGCCCTTCCTATGTCAGGCTAAGAGTGAATCAACGACATGAACGAGCACTGTGGGTTTTGCAGCACACAATGGGCAGGCAGTTTCCAGGGATAGGGTGGGCACATCCCTGCAGGAGCCTGGACCATTGCTAAGCAGGAACATGGCCATACATACAGGAAGAAGGTCCGAGTGTGAGAGTGAGCCTGCAGAGAGATCTGCAAGGAGAGGAGCAATCCTGATGGCAGGGGAAGGAGTGGGAAAAGGCAGGGTCTCGTCCTTCCCAGGCGGGAGCAGACGTGCTGGGGAGGAATGCTGCATCCCCATTCCAGCGCTCCGTCTTGGCTGCGAGGAAGGTGCAGCCTCTCCTCCTCCAGCAAGAGCCACCGGGCCTGGACCGTGGGGGGAGCAGAGGGTCTCACTGTCCAGGTTTTTCATTTGGAGCTCCACGTGGCACAAAATCCCATCGGTTTCCTTGCCAGAGGGAGCCAGGTGGAGAGAACAATAAAAAGCAGAAGGCGCGGGGCGGGGCAGGATGGTCCAGAGCGGATGCAGAGGATGGAATTAATCAGCTGTCCGGGAGGAATATTAGAGCTCTTCGGCTTGTCGTCAACGCCTTCTCCTCCTTCCCAAAGACAGACACAACGAGAGACCAAGGAACATTTCCTATTGTTACAGGGGATTTGTCCACAAGGTCCAGCCCCATGTGGAAGTCATTACCGGCTGGGAGTGGTAGGTATCTTGCACAGAACATGCAGCTAGATGGGATGGGGGAGGGCAATGGGGAGAAAGTCAAGAGACCAGAGAGGATGCGGCCCTGTCTGAGTGATTTAGGCATCTCGAGGGGGACTGTCACCACAGCAGCCAGGCTCCAAGTCCAGAGATCACTGTGGGCTGAGGTACTAAGTGCTTTGCTCCGTATCACCCCTTGGACTGAGCTGAAGTACTGAGTTGCTGCAAGAAGCCATCAAGGGTAGCTCAGTGCCAACAGAAATGGATCATGGATTTCACTGCTGCTACCAGACAGGGAAGGGAGGGACAGTTAAGTCGAGGTTTGCCTTTCCCTAACTCTGACCCTCCCTAGATAGAAAACGGAAGAGGGGCTGCAGCAACAGCTGTAGGAAGCATGAGGTGAAGAGCTGACCACTGCCCACCTGCACGTCCTCTCGCTCCAGCAGAACTTGGCCTTCAGGATAATCCGTGGAAGAATGCAATTATCCATGGGTGAGAGCCCAGGAGTGAGTGATCAGAGAGAGTCAACACCTCCATGCTCCTGGGGGAAGGCAGATCCTTTTGGACACATCTAAGCTCAGTTGTTTCACACTAAATCATACTGAAGTCAGCAGCATCTCCAGAAGTGGTGATGTCAGTGTCCTCAGGACAGCCAGAGGGAAGGGGTACCTTGGAAAGCAATGGGAAATCAACATCCCGATGCACCGGCTGCCACTTCTTGTCTCCCTGCTCTTATCCTGTTGAGTATTGAATAGGATTGAGATGAACAGATGCTGCTGCAGGTAAAACATGACAAAGCTGCCTTCCCTGTGCCTCCCACGCTCACTCATGATTTCCCCAGCCATGAAGAAGCAGATAGAAATAAAGTCACTCATGCATACTGGGGTAAAAAAGACTTGTATGAAGCCTATTCGGGCCATTTGTTCTGACAGAAACCATATAATGCACTGCAAAGAGAAGTGAGAGTGCTGAGATCCAGGGGAACAAGCAATAGACAACTGGCAGCTTGACACTACCTGAGGCAGCAAAGCTGTTATGGGAAGTGTGCCCAGAGGACATCTGCTAAACGCCGCCCACAACTGCTGGTATGTCCCAGGAATCTCGAGCCACACTGAAAGAGAAGCCTTTAGGCTCCCAGGAAGAGGAGATACCACTTTTACCTGGATGACATTTGCAGCAGGCATGTGGCTCCTTGAAACTCCTCCCTCTTTTGAACGGTCTTCAAACCCACTCAGCATATACATACATAAATGGGGAGTAATACCAACACTGAAGGTTGTCTAACCATAACCTAGCCTTCAACTACCAGGGTTTCTCTTTCGCCCAGTTGACTTTCATCAAGTTTCCACCAGGGTTATGGCTTGGACAGAGCTGATCTGCAGGCTGCACATGGGGTCCATCTCCAGAAGATGCAATACCCAGTCTCATGCAATTGCTCTCACAAAACTCTAGTATCAAGGGGGAAAGAATTTGAGAGGTAAAGTAGGCAGGCCCATAGTCAAGAAGACTATGAAGACACAGTCAGTGGGACAAGCAGTGTCTTCTGGGGTCTTCAGAAGCTCCAATAACATGATACAACTACCACACTTGCAAATGGGCACATGCAACTGCACTAGGGGAGCAGTGACCATTCCTGTGGGGACAGACCAGGCGAAACAAGGACTCTCAGCCACCCTGACATGTTGTAGGACCCCAAAGCCTCTTTTACACCACAGATTAAGCAGATTTCTCCAACCTTCTTCCCTCGCTGCAAGGCCTCCAGCCCAACCCCACCACATGGGTATTTCTTGCCTGCATCAAGTTCACTGGGCACAGAAGCCCTCACCAAACCAAGCACAGTGATATGATGCTGCACTGCTGTTTTGCAAAAAGTCAATCGAAACACAACAAAAATACTTGTTATACTTCCATGGAAATTACCCCCAGGATGCTCAGGATGCTCAGCTCATTTGTCTTCAAGGAATTTCTTCTCAACTGAGCAGGATGTCCTTCCCCACAGGATACCGTATATTTGGGTGATCCCACCAGCAAGAACATTGCAGATTTTCCTTGTAAATGGTGTGAATGTTCTCCTCTATTTATGTCCTACAAGAACCCATTTTTACCAACATTTATGCATCATAACACATAGCCCTGATCCTGCAAAATCTTGACACGGGCACAGCTTTGTGTATGCCTGAGATCTCCTTGGGTTCAATGAGCAGCTTGCTGGAGAGGCTGAAGCTGTACTCATGTTTTATGTATCTGGAAAGATTAATACATAGCAATAGGGTTCAAAGAGGAGCCCCCAGAATCATCAGCTGTTTGACTCACTTGCTATCCGCAGTCTAAAATGGAAACAGGGGATGGAAAACATAATAAAATATAATAAAAATATCTTTAAACATTTCAGATTATTGGGAAAATATCTGTCTTTGCAAATTCTTCAGTTTTTGAACCCATGAACACATCTTCTCACACTTAGACTTGCATTTGATTTAAAATTGCATTGTTCCAACTGTACCTACAACATACACACAACAGGCACACGTATAAAGCATGTTATTACACTATAAAATACATATTTACATTATTTAAACTTAAAATCACACTGAAACTAAATGTACTTGGTTGCCATATGTCTTTGGAGGACACACTATCCTCAGTCTGGTGTCTTAAAGAATATAAAAGGTAGATATTGAAGTCATAGAGTTGTTTTCTCTTTAAACATCGTTTTTTCTCCTCTTTTTAGACATCAGCTGAATTTTTAGGCAATCTTTTTAACACCATGTACACAATACTGCAGTATGGAAGATGATAGGAGTATGGCATGGAAAGTTCATCCCCCCCTACGCCCAGCAGCAGCAGGAGGAAGTAATCCCAGTGGGACCTCATTGGCACCAGCATCATCTCCCGTGATAGGGAAGGGGCAATGCACCAAGGGCAAGGGCAGATACCAAGTCCCTAAAGCCATCAGCCCATGACACAGTGGCCTCCAGGGCTCCTCTTTGTGCAGCGCTCCTGGAAGCAGCCCATTCACAGCAGCACCTCTCTCCCACCTCCCCTCCTGTGCTTCCCACACACACGGAGCTTTCCTGCTCCTTCCTCTCTCTCTCTTTCACTCTCCCACCACAGCTGGTTAAAATTACGCTGGAATTTTGTTTTTCTGTCAAGTGAATTTGGACCTGGTAAATCCCTCCCAGCCATTCCAGTGGCCTCCCTGCGAACATCGGGGCTGCGTGTAGCAATACACATGATTTAAGAAAGGTGCTGCTGGAGCTATTTCCGAGCACGTTCACCATACAGGGTTCAGGGCAGCCAAGAGGGGCTCCTGCAGCTCACAGACACCCAGGGAGGGATGCTAGGGTTTCCACATGAAGAACGGGTGGGGGAAAGAGAAGAGGACCAAAGACCTGTCATGTCAGCTGGAGCAGCTCACCTTGCAAGGACAGCGAGAAAACAAAGAGATAGCAGAACAAAACCAAACCATCATAGGCTTGGAGAAATCCCAGTGCTTTTGTCTTGAGAGAAAGCCCTGTGGTGAGCCAAGCCAATGGCGAGCTGTGGTACAGGAGGAGAACATGTTCTTGGCTGACCTGGAGAAGCTGAGTGCTTGCAAAAACATCTAATAATAAATCGAGGCTACGAGCATGTACCTGAGCACACTGACCTGCACCCAGCACAGGACAGGGCTCCCAGTTTGTGCCTGAGGTTCCATTACTTCCTGGTGGTGTTTGACCCACCAGAGCACAGAGAGCTGCATGTGCATGGGGCAGTGGAGGGTGGGACCTGCCATGGGGATGTGCCCAAGCCCAACAGCCTCCCCTGGTCACCTCTGCATCTTCAATGGGGAAAGGTCCCAAAACTGGCTCTTCCTCCCTGTCAGTTTGGGCCATCCCAAATGAATTAGAGATCTCCCAACAGACCAGGCTGCAGTTATGAGCAGGATTGGTCACTAGGTCAAAGCCAGTTGTCCAGCAAAATCATGCTTATGGTTGAGAATAAGAGGTTTAGAAAGAGGCATACAGGTCAAAGACACTCTGGGTTGGGGGAAATAAAGTGAGGCAATCCCTTTGACAGTGTTGAAATGGCCCCGTTACGACATGTTGGGAATGGAACAATGCAATTTTAGCCTTCAAAGTGACTTTTTAAAAGACAATCACCGATGGTTAAAAATGCAAAGTTTTTAAAAGGTCAGGAAGAGAAAAAGCGTTTCTCTTTTGCCCTAAGTGGGTGTTAGGAGAGGGCAGGGAAGCAGCTGTAAGGAGAGATTTTATTTAATGGAATATTTCCAATTATTAGAGATGGGAAAGAAGGGGAACCATTCCCTTTGGCCATAGTTAAATACATGCGCATATATATATATATATATATATATATACACACACATATACATATGCATACACGCCTCTTATTCCTTCAGGCCAATATCCAGGCCCTCTCTCGGTTTAACTGACACCAGGTTGTGGTGGGCATATAGGCACAGCCCCTGTCCAAGTCAACTCCTGATCCCAAAAGAACAAACCAAAGGATGAACTGGGATCTAAGGGATGAAGCAACAGTTCTAAACTCCCCCAATGGGTCAGCAGCAAAGCTGCAACTCGAATCCAGGGAGCTCTGGGTATCACTCGCTGCATTATGCACTTGGCCAAGTCCATGAAGGAAAAGCTATTTACAAGGTGATGACTGAGCCGTCTACATGGGCTGGGTTGGATGCGAGCAGGAAGGAGAAGAGAGAGCTCATGTGTACATGCGTGCGTGCCCACAGGCACGTCTGTGCCCCCCTCCTGGATGGGGCTAACAACCAGCACTGAAATCACTGAGAGGAGGTGCAAAGAAAAGAAATAAAACCAAAGACTGAATCTTGGTCCTGCTCCATATTTCTCCCCCCCCCCCCCCCATGCCAAATACAACAATAAAAATGGTAAATTAACTTTAAGGCATTTTTTTTTCCCTCCCTCTTAGTCTAGCATAAGCTTCAGATGATATGAGAAGTTTTTATATATAACCTAGGTTTATGGCTTTTTTGTTTTTCAGTTAAATGCTGGGTTATGAAAGGAAAGGAAGTCATGTTTTGGTCATAAATGGAATGCACGCAAACAGAAAGTCATTTAAGTATTAGCATTGCAAACTTACTGCCTGCACTTTTTTATCTATATAAAAAACACATACCCCCCAAAGAGAACTAAACCCTGCGTTATACATCATGTTTATACACTATATTGATGTGCACTTCTAAAGAATCCACTTATTGACTTATTTTTGCTGTTTCAAAACATGCCAGTAAAAAACCAAACTGTCAGTAAACACAGTGGATGTTATCACTGTTTTCCCTTTTCAGGTTGGTTTCCCTGGTGTACAAAGGTCAGCTCTAGCTCCAGCATAAATTATTACTGCCTATTTGATTCATAATAACATATCCAAATAATAACCAACACATGCTGGATGCTTTATGGATGAATAATTCCAAAGAACTGGCAATTTAAACAGTTTAGAAGTAGCAAAACTAAGGCAAAAGTCTCACTGCCCAGGTTATGTAGCAAGGGGCAGAATAAATCCTAAGCCTGCGGCAGCTCAGGAAGTTGCCTGGACCAAACCACTGACCCCAGCACCTCCACTCCTCCCCCTTCCTGCACCCAAGGCAGGAGAAGCACCCAGGGCAGGCTCATGGTGGTCAAACCTCTGCTCAAACCCAGCAAACCTTTGGATGCTTCAACTTAGCATGGAGCTGTCATGCCTTGAGACAGCCAAGTGGGTGCAGAGGAGCCGTGCAAGCTCAGATGGATGGGACACTGCCTTCCCCTTGCAGGACAGGGTGGGTTTCACCTATCTCTGCTCTGGTTGAACACGTGGCAGAGAGCACACCATCCTCCGCGATGCTCCATGTCTCTCCTGCATGTGATGAGCACAAGCACAACCCTGACTGCTCCTACAAGCCCATCCTCAGCCTTTGCTGGCTCTGTCCCTGACATGTAAATAATGACATACGATTTCCACGGCTTTCCAGCCTATTACGCTGCTCTTTGGACCTTGCCTCCCATCCAAACAGAAAACCTGTGTCCCTGCATGACCCTCCTGGCGCAGCCAAAGCAAACCAACGTGCTATATTTGTTTTTCAAGCCTGGGCCAGGAATGATTCCCGTAAGGCTCAGCCTGGCTTAATGGAGCTGTGTCTGTGCTGTGCCTCTAAGCCTACATTTGGCCACGGGGCCAGAGCTGCTTTTTCGCCTGGCTCAGGTAGAAGGCAGTGGTGTTTGCTGAAGGCAACTCCATAGCAAGAAGCAGCAGCAGAAAGTGATGATGGGGCAGAGGAGGAACAAGCGAAAAAGGGAGATGAGGGAAAATCAGGAGGAGGGGCAGCAGAGGGTGCTCCCAACCTTCCCAGTGTATTGTGACTGTTCTGAGACAAACTTGGCTGAATAGCCCATTGCCAGTGAGAGGAGAGCCAGGGCTGCACGAGCATCACTGGGACCTCCTCACCATGACTGTGTCACCCCCTTTGGCCTCCTGCTCAACCACAGCAGCAGGTGGGATGTTCTTCTTGGAGGAGGAGGCTGCTGCAGTTGCTTGGGGACAGGCTGGGCTCCTGCAGGTGCCACGGGGAGAGGTTCGGTGCCCAGAGGATGGGACTGTGACTTGTGGTCCTACCGCATCACCTCTGTCTCATGACAGCCCTCAGCTCCCTTGTACAAATGGGGCTGTCCCCAGACCTGCTGTGTCAAAGCATGGTGCAGTGTGACAACTGCATTGCCTTTCTCCACAGGTCCCACTCTTTGGCTGTGGGCACCCAAACTCCTCCCACAGGAGCATCCTCAGGACTACACACACCTTGAAAGATGCAGAAACCACTTCTGGGTCCTGCGTCATCACACACCTACATCAAGACAGTCACTTATTTCAATCACCCCAAAGAATGACGAAAGCAATCTTGTCCTAAGACAGATATGTGAGATCCCGAGCCTTTTATTATCATAATAAAGCCTTGCCCTCTTGTGAAGCCTCCTTCCACCCTGCATGGATACCTGCTTTATGGCAGAGGCATTTGGTCCGCAGTACAAAGAGAGTCCTGGATACTACCCGAGCGGTACCTGCAGAGCCCCTCACACAGACCCTCCCAATATCAGGGTACGGAAGGATTTATGTTTCCCGGAGATACCTTTTCCCAGCAGGATTTCCTCATAAACCCAGCAGAGACACAAACAGGTCTGTCAAACTACGGATGTTTGCAGCCAATTGAGTGCATGGTCATAGCCTGCACTTAGTAGGCTACAAGATACTAATTAGATGGGCTTATTAGCAAGTCCTGCTAATTACATCGGTGATGTGCAACCGTTCCCCTACCCTGGTGTCCATGCAGACACCCGGCACTTTGCCCTGCAGCCTGGCGTGCCCAGAGCCCTGCACACCAAAGCAAAGGAGTTATATTGGTCTCAGCACACAAAAACTGAGTAACTGGACTGCTGCTGGACAGGAAAAGCTTTGGGGAGGACGAGGAAAGCATGGCTGTTGGACCCAGATCTTCTACTAAGTGCCAGAGCAAAGCAGGAGAAAGGAGACAGATTGAATCTGAGAAGCTTGGCGTAAGAGCCAGAGCAGAAGCTGAGCTTGCTCAAAGTTTGGATGTATTCAGACCGGGACAAGATTCATCTCCTTAGGAAGAGAATGGCCATGAAGTTTGGACCCAGAACTAAACTTGTGTTAGTCTGTGCTGTGCCACTTTCACCCTCAGTGCTCCTGCTAAGGGGCGGAAGCAGGAGGCTGCAGGGCATGGCTTGGGCATCACATGGGAGATGCCACCCTTGCGGTGAAAGCCTGGATAGGCAGGAGCACGGGCAGAGCCACAACTCCACTTTGACACTGCCCATTCCTGCCTTGGGAAGGGAGGGAGGGAGGGAAGAGGTGATGGCACACATGCCCCTTGGCTGCTGCTGGGTGGCTGAAGGCAATCGATGCAGTGGGCTCCACAGTCCTGCTCGCAAGGGCAGGCACAGCACGGACAGGCAAGACATGGACAGGCAAAGGCAGGCAGGGCAAGGTGTCGACAGGCAGGGCAAGGCATGGAGAGGCAGGGCAAGGCAAGAAGAGGCGAATGGCAGGGCTGGGGCTGCCTGAGTGCAGAGCGACCCAGACAGGGCCCCCTCGGCTTCCCGGCCAAGGCAGGACGGAGCAGCCCAGCTGCTCGGGCTTGGCTTCTCCTCGCATGGCAGCTGGCGGGGAGAGCCAAGTGCAGGGAATGCCGGCAAGCGCCTGCATGCACGGGGGCTGCGAACGCCCTCCCCTTGGCTATGGGGGGGGATTATGAAGAAAAGATGAGGGATTAGTAATTAGGAGGTGAACTCGGGACATAAAAGCAGCAGAGAATCCTCTCAAAGGGTGCTTTTGCTTTTTAAAGGTTTCACCAAGATTCCTGCTTTTCCCCAGGGTGTCCTTTGCAAATCAGGCCTCACTGCAAAGGCTATTGGATCCGACTCTGACGTCAGCAGGGAAAAGGTCCCCAGACTCTCATTAGAAAGGGGAAGAAAAAAAACTCTGTCCTTTTTTTTTTCCTTCCCCCTGACCAATTTAACCTTTTCAGGACAATGAACAGGCTGCTCACAGGGCGAAACCGAACAAGCAGCAGGGCTGTGGGCTCTGCTTCCCGGGGATGAGGGAAAGTGTATAGAGGACCGGGGCTTGAGCGGGCGCTGCGCTTCCCATCCTGGATGGCTCAGCACTGTGCCCACGCATGGGGTTGTTTGTAACCCTTTGCTAGCATGGAAGCTGATGCTGATTTCACTACCTGAACCAGTGTGTCGGCACCAAAAAGGGGTCCTGGGATGATGTGGGATACAGGGAGGCTGCTGTGGATGAGTGGGAGCAACCGGCTCTACCCAAGGGCAGCAGTGAGTTTTGTTTCTGGTTCCGCTGCTGACACAGCCCATGGTGCTGTGTGAATCAGTAAGCACAGTGAAACGCTGCTCTGCCCCTCCACAGCACCCCTTCCCCCAAATGCTTGGTGCCAAACTGATTTACTGTAACCCATCTTACTGAAGGGGGTTGATGGGTGAAGTGCCATAGCAGGATGTCCCCAGCAGCTCCACAGATGCCCCTTGCAGACCTCCCACCAATTGCTTAGATGTCAAGTTCCATTTGATCCTTGCACACACGTACCATATAGGAGTAAGTGCATGGTTACCAGCAGCGACATATGCCAGAAACGGAGCAGCTCCTCATTGCAAAAGTAATCAGCGTTTAGAGCCCTTGGTTGCCCTTGCAGGGAGTAACAGAGGTTTGAAAGAGGTCCTAAGAGGCCAAGCTCAATCTAGAAAGGTCCCAGCCATAGAGACTGTGCCCTCTGGAAAATAAGAGAGGTAAGTTTTGGGATGGTGAAGGGTCACACCTAAAGGAAAGAGGCTTTTCTGAATGAGAAAAGTGAGGCTTGTCAGTGTGCAGCGCATAGGTCAGAGCTGATGGAGCCTGGCCTGCGATACTCGGGGATGGGCAGCGACCCAAAGGGAACATCTGCTCATCGCATGGTATTTTGGGCCTGGTTTTCCCAGTCTGGGATGGGCAGGTCTCGGCAAGCAGATCTGGCAGGGCTGCTCATGAGAACTGGGCTGCTGCCCTTCCACAGGAAGCGGAGGACAAACCAATCTGAGGTGGGAAAAAGACACTGTGAGTGGCAGCTCCGGCCTCTCCGAGGAGGGAGGACCAAAGGGCTCCATGGCTGCTCCATTCTCCCTGCTCCATCAGCTCCCCACGCAGGACCCCATCACTTCTCATACCCCCAGGGGGGCTTATGCTGTTGGGGGGTGCTGCACAGCTCTCCTCTTTCTGGATGCCCTTCTGCCCCAAACAGCCCCTTTCCATTAGCCTGTACCATTGCCCATGCTGTTTGTGCAATCAGAAGGCAAATTCCCACCCAACATGGTGGGACCCTGCTTTAAACCCTGCGCTGCACCTCCTGAAGCCACAGCGCACCATCCCACACACTCTCCCATCCCATTCAAGGACTTTCTCCCTGGCCCCCGTCACACCACAGGGATGTAGAGTGCCTCCCTCTTCTGCGATGCCCACACCACGCTGATGCTAGATACCAGTTACCCTGGCTCAGCTGCACTGGTGAGTGAGAGGATGAGAGGATGGGCCAGATCTCCACCCAGCCACGTCCCTCTAGGGTGGAGAAGGAGGAAGAAAAGAGGCCGCTTGCTCCCGGCTGCCTGGCCCCCGAGCTTGGCTTGCCTGCACAGGGATGTACGTGCATCAGGCTTTGCTTTCGCCTTTCCTTTCCATCCTGCACTTCTGGGCCCGCCAGCCCAGAAAGCTGGGAATGCTTTCCCACCGCTCCCCCGTCATCACCACCGTCACGTCCGTCCTGTGGCGCTGCCTCCCACACTCGGGATGAAGCCTCAGCCCTTCTCTGAGGTTTGACGGGGGTGTGCTGGGTTGGATGAGCTTCTGGATGGGCTGCAGGGACCTTTCTGGGACAGACAGAAGAGATAATCCCTTTGCAACAGAGCCGACACCTCTACAGGTCATGTCCTAGACATGTTCTCAGCTGCCACTGAACGCAGGGGGAGGTGGAGTTCAGCAGCAGTGGATAGAAAAAGCACTGTTGTTATTTTTGGGATTAGGATGCAATCTCCTCCATTTGCCTTCTCCTGCCCCTGTCACAGCTCCAGACCTCCTCAAACCCCATGGGTTTGTCAAAGGGCATCAAAAGGTGCTGAACCTCATCAAGGAGAGGGGGCAGAAAACAACACAGGGGTCCCGGCTCCTATTGCTCACCCCATCTCCAGTCTGCACCATTGTAGACATTCATCTCAGCTTTCCCCAAGCTCAGTTTTCCCCTTCCTTCCCCATCCCAGCTAATCCCCAAGCCCAGCAAGGCCACCCCAACTCAGACATCACCTTCATTTTACCCCAGTGAGGCTCATGGGGTGATGCCTACCCGCCAGCGCCGAAAGCAGCTTTGTTCTGCATGGGCTAATCCTAGGAGGGGGGTGATAAAGATCTCCTCATCCCCATGGAAATTGAGTCATGTTCCTCACATACCTCCACTAATTCAATTTTACACTGTGTGAATAGACCTGCCAAACCTTTATTATTCTTTCTTCTTGAGAAGCTTGCAGCAGAGGGTAGGGCAGGCACGGAGGTGTGGGCTCCCTCCAGCCTCTCTCAAGCTTGGTCCCTGCAATAAATGGTCACGCTTGGTCCTCCTCAGGCATGTTTCATTACTCTCCTTTCAAAACATGGGGCTGAGGATGGAGGAAAAGAGATGTCCAAGGCCAATATGTAATTGCTTAGAAATTCCTAAGGAAGGAGGCAGTGGATTTGGGATTTAGGCGAGTGTAAGACAGAGGAGCACATGGAGAGCATCCTCTGCAGTTCTGCTAAAATAGTTTATCCTGGTCTGAACCACAGCTTGTCCTATTCTTAGTCTTCACTTCTGAGATGCCCCATGCACAGGTCTGAGCCATCTCCCATGCCAGGCCACTCCAGCACACCTTAATCCTTCCCTGCACATCCACAGCCCCAGCCAGTGCTCATAGAATCATAGAATTATAGAATAGTTGGGGCTGGAAAGGACCTCAAGATCATCCAGTTCCAGCCCCCCTGCCATGGGCAGGGACACCTCACACTAAACCATGTCACCCAAGGCTATGTCCA
>JANRGW010029082.1:0-26619 GCA_024733675.1 Psilopsiagon aymara
GGATGCACGGGCACAGGGACCTGGCGGCTCCCCTCGGAGCACCAGGGTCTGTGCTCTCTGGCCCTGGAGCACCCGTGGGCCGAGTCCCTTGCTCCTGCTCCTCCCTAAACAGGAAGAGACCCACAAGAGCTTCCCACGGCCAGGCTGCCCGTGCCCCAGTTCCTGACAAACCGAACAGCAAACGTTCCTGGGTTTCTAGAGAGCACGTCAGGGCAGCCCCCACAGGGGGCACGGCTGTACCATGGGGTGCTTGTGGGGTGGGTCCCCTCGTGCAGCACACACGGTGCAGGGCTCCCAGGGCCTCTGCAGCACCAGGAGAGCTGACGTTGTGCTTTCCTGGCAGGACCCTGCCCCATCGAGACGTCGGGAACGCGGTCCCACTTTGCCATGACTGATTTCCCAGAGGAATCAGGCTGGAGCGCTGTGATGCAGGAGCAGGACGAGGACTCCCTCTCAGTCTCGCTCTGCTCCCCCACTAGTGCCCGTGTCGGCCGCTACAGCCTGACGCTGGAGGCCTCCACCGGGTACCAGGGCTCCAGCTACCTCCTTGGGGACTTTGTGCTGCTCTTTAACCCCTGGCACCCAGGTGAGGCATCACCTCCGATGTTGGAGGCTTCCACGTGAGCATCCCTGTGCACCTCCCACTGCTGCAGACCCCCAAGCCCTGCCCTGAGCTCGGGTCCAAGCAGAAACCCACACTTTGCTTCCACCTCCACATGGTCCCTGCAGCAGGTCAGGGGCCTTGAGATGCATCCCCCATCCAAGGAGACGTGCAGCCCCTTTGCCAGCACCCAAACACCCAGCTCCCCATCCAAGCAGCCCCAGTGCCCTGCAGGAGCTCACCTTTGCAGTGCTGATGCCAAGCCCCGAGCAGCCCCCGCCAGCAGCTCCTGGGTGGGTGGGTGGACAAAAAGCCCCCAATTGCCCTAATTGCTCCTAATTGCCCCCACTTTTCCTGGCCCCAGCACCCCCAAGTTGAGCCCCCGCTGTGCGCTCAGAGGCCAGCACTGGGTGTTCCCCAGTGTCAGTGACCCGGTGGAATGGGAGTATCCTGACAGAAAGGCAGCTCAGAGCTGCAGGTTTACCGGCCCTGGGCAAGAACCAGCTGGGTTTCCATCTCCACATCCTTCCTGTGCCCCGAGGAGCCGCCCGGTGCTCCCACCTCTCCCAGCCGGTTTCCTGCATCCCAAACGCTCTGTGCTGGCTCCGCAGAGATAAGGGCCTTTAGGAAGCTTCTCTCGCCCAGGGCTGGTGCTGGGATGCACATTCTGGGCTTTGTTCTGAAAGCACTTCCAGTAAATGGGGTTTTCCCAGCAGTAACGGCCATGCTGAGATCCCAAACAGTGCTCCTGGTTCCCATTACTAACTTCTCCCATCAAGGGGGTTTCTCCTCCTGGGAAAAGACACGATTCCTTAAGACAGAAGTGAGGACAGCAAGCTGAAGGATGGGAAAGGAAACCGCAGGGCCGCTGACAATTTCCTGTCAGCTCAGACCAAACTGAACTCAAATTCTCCAGAAGCGTTTTCAGACGGGAGCATTTCCAGCCCCTATTGCCTCACTTCCCAGCAGCCCCATCCCCAGTCACTGCCCAGCACGTCCCTGGGGTGGGGGGGCCCTGCGCAGGGCCCTGTCCCCATCTCTCGCTCCCCCACAGAGGACACGGTTTTCCTGCGGGATGAGGACGAGCGCCGCGAGTATGTCCTGTCCCAGCAGGGGCTCATCTACCAGGGCACCCGTGACTACATCACCTCCACCCCCTGGAACTTCGGCCAGGTGAGCAGGATGGGACCCCCCCTTGCCAAGCCCGGCACCATCCCTGGCACTGCAGGACGTGGGCGCTGGAGCACCCCAGAGGCAGCGCCCTGGGAGGATTCAGCCCATCCATGGGACAAACAAACCAAGATCTTGCTTCCAAGAGGGGACGCAGTGAGTTCAGAGAGGGCAGTGAGGGAGTGTCCCTGCGGCTCCTATCAGAGCTGTGCCAGGAGCCGGCTCCCGATAACGCGCTCCCGGCGCGGTGCCAACTGCACCGATAAGGAAGAGCCAAGGAGGCAGCAGCTGCGCCCCAACTGCAGCCCTCCATTGCTGGGCCCCAGTGCCGGGGGGGGCCGGACACCTCCCAGAGCTCCAGCTGTGCTGCTGAGAACGGGGGTGCCCATGGGATCCACATCTCAGTTCAGGGAAGGGCCATGGGAAGTCATTGGTTTTCGTGGAGCTCAGGGCCATGCCTGATTCCTGTGTGGTGGCTGCAGGGAGCAGGATCCAGCCCCAGCCCTTGGGCTTCGCAGTGGAGCCTCCACCACCACAGAGAAGGGAGAGCCCCCATCACCATGGGGACCTCACACACCTTTTCTCCCTGCTCTGCACTAGTTCGAGGATGAGATCTTATCCATCTGCCTCAAGCTGCTGGACATAAACCCCAAATTCCTGAGGGACCAGAACAAGGATTGCTCGCGCCGCAACGACCCCGCATACATTGGCAGGGTGGTGAGCGCCATGGTGAGTCCTGCCACAGCCTCTCCCCTTGCTCTTACATCCCATAGTGTGTGAAGCCTTTTAAGAGGAGAGAATCAGCAGAAGTGGGCACACACCGTGCTGGGAGCAGCCTCTGCTCCGCACTGGCGGCTGCGGGTGACAGTCACAGCCAGACTGCCAGGCACGGGGACGTGTCCGTAAAACCCATCCCCACTCAGTGCATCCCGGTTCTGGCCCCTGCATCCACCTGCTCTATCCCCTGTGCATCCTCAGCATGCCGGGATGCAGGCGGCTGCAGATGGATGCGTCACTGCACGCTCTCGTACCATGGCTGTCTGCATCCCAGCGAGCTCTTGCAGGGCTGCAGGACGGGGTGACAGCTTGTGTGAGCTGGGGGGAGGCACGGCTCCCTCCTCATCAGTCGGCTCCTGCCCCTCCATGCCCAGCACCCATCCAGCACCATCCACCACAGCCCCTCTTGTCCTGCCACAGGTGAACTGTAACGATGAGGACCAGGGGGTGCTGGCAGGGCGCTGGGACAACCATTATGAAGATGGGATGAGCCCGATGGCCTGGATTGGGAGCGTGGATATTCTCAAGAGGTGGAACAACTTCGGGTGCCAGCCAGTCAAGTACGGCCAGTGCTGGGTGTTCGCTGCCGTGGCGTGTACCGGTGAGAGCAGACGTCTCACATCTCCCCTTTCCCGCAGGAGGGGGGCACCGTGTCCCCCCCAGCCCCTGCCCTCCCCGTGCTGCGGCAGGCACTGGTTGCCATCAGCCTGCAGCGATGCTTTGCAGTTCAGCTCTGTTATTCGGAGCTGTCAGGAAACGGAGGGAAAACACGATAACAAGGGCTCTGGCTCTGCAATTAGCACTGCCTGTGGAGGGGGAGGCCTGGAGGCTCGAGCGGGGAAGGGAAGTGGCTTTAAGGTCAAGTTGCAATAGTCATGAATCCTCCGAGACATTGGGATTTCACTGCCGTGGGGCAGCCGGGCTGGGGCAAAAGGGAAGAAAATTCCCAGGGCTGCTTCCACCGAGCCCTGCACGCTCACTGCACAGTTCTGCTCCAAGCAAAACGCTGCACTCCTGGGGCTGCACTCCTGTGTGAGCATTTAAACATCACAGACACACGAGGTCCTTTTGGGGGGACAGAAACAGCAGGAAAGTGAAGTGGGTTTGCTGGGCTCCTTTGGAGTGTTACAACCACCCCCTGCTCCTGGGACCCCGCCTGCAGCACGAGGCAGCAGCGAGGTGCAATCAGAGGCCGGAGGGTGCTGCTGCCCACACAGGGTCCTGCATGGCTGTGGGAACTGACTCATCCCAGCGCCTGTCCCAGGAAACCCCACTGAGGGGGAAAGGGAAGGGCAGGATCTGTGCAAAGCTGGGGCTCTGTGGGATGACATCCACGTAACCCAGGGCGCCACCTCACCCTGCGCTGCTCCCACAGTCATGCGGTGCCTGGGGGTCCCCAGTCGCGTTGTGACCAACTACAACTCAGCCCATGACACCAACGGCAACCTGGTCATTGACCGCTACCTCAACGAGGCCGGGGAGGAGGACCGGCGCTCCAGGGACATGATCTGGTGGGTCCACCCCCGCAGCAGTGTTTGCCCCTTCCCTGGAGCCCGATGGGCAATGGGGGAGGCTGAGACACCTTTGTTCTGGCTTCCCTTGCAGGAACTTCCACTGCTGGGTGGAGTCCTGGATGGCCCGTCCAGACCTGGCACCCGGCTATGATGGGTGGCAGGCACTGGACCCGACACCGCAGGAGAAGAGTGAAGGTATGGAGTGCACTGTGACAGTGATCCCACCAGCTCCGTGCTGTGGGACTCCCCCCACTGCAACCACATCCGGTGGTGATGGTGGCTCCGGTCCCCGCAGGGGTTTTCTGCTGTGGGCCAGCTCCTGTCAGAGCCATCAAGGAGGGCGACCTGCAGTTGAAGTATGACATCCCCTTCATCTTCGCGGAGGTGAACGCTGACGTGGTGTACTGGGTGGTGCAGCGCGATGGGTCGCAGAAGAAGAGCATCCACTCCTCGGTTGTGGGGAAGAACATCAGCACCAAGAGCGTGGGCAGGGACAGCCGGGAGGACATCACCCACACCTACAAGTACCCCGAGGGTACGGGCGGCACTGGGGGATGTTGGGAAAAGGAGTGGGGAGATGATTCCTTACTGCAGCTGCACCAGGTCCATTCGCTCCCTGGTACCACAGTTTTCCATGCCCTGCAGGGTCTGAAAAGGAGAGAGAGGTGTTTGCGAAGGCAGAGCATGAGACGAGCTCCCTCAGGGAGGAGGATGAGGGGCTGCACCTCAAGATCAAACTGTCGGAGGGTGCAAACAACGGCTGCGACTTCGATGTCTTCGCCGTGGTGACCAACAACACGGACACTGCGCGCAGCTGCCGGCTCATGCTGTGTGCGCGCACCGCCAGCTACAGCGGGGCCGTCGGGCCGCAGTGCGGGATGAAGGACCTCCTCAACCTCACCCTGGAGCCCCGCGCAGGTGAGGGATGTGCCCACAGCGAGGGGGGGGCTGGGCCGGGCCAGCGGTGTTCCTGTGTTCAGCTGCAGCCCCAGGGCACGGACACGAGGCAGGGACCCCCCCGGCTGCACCTCCGTGGGGTTTGCTACGGGCAGGAAGAGTGGGAACGACCCCGGCCCAGCCCGGTCCCAGCTGGGGGAGCTGCGGGCGCTGGCGCCAGTGGCCAGGCGGTGGTGGCCGCGCTGGGGCTCTCGGGGTCTCCACCCGCGGTGGCCCCGGCGCTTCCTTCACCACAGCTACAAATCGGTGCAACGGCCTCGTAATTTGGTTTATGTCAGTTTTCCACTGAGCCCTCGGGGGTTGGGAGCGGGACACATCCGCTGCCCCGGATCAGCCCCACTTCAGTGCGGTGCCGAGATCCTCTTAGCCGGGCCCGTGACAAATGCAGCGCCCAGCGCTCCCTGTTCGCTGGGCTGGATTAAGGGAATAACAAATGTCCCTGCTCCACTAAATTCAACATCACTTTCCCTGAAGCTTTAATCCAAGCCCCTGAGGCTTCTACCCCCAGCTCCTGCCTTGGAGTATGGACCCCAGGGCCCCCAAACTGCAGCTCTTAGGGAACCCTTGCACCCAGCTGGAGCAGTGCTGGACCCACCCCTCTGCAGCCTTAGTTGATGCTGCAGCACTTCACATCGTGCCCTGGAAACATCGGGATTCCCTTCCAGGAGTTGCAGCATCCCCAGGGCCCTGCCCCAGGCTCTGCAGCTGCCTCCAGCCACCTTCCCTCTGCACCCCACAGCCTTGTCCCCAAAGGGCTTTGGGATAAACAGTGCTCAGAGCTGAGCACAGGAGGCTGCCAGGGAATGGGGCTGTGAAGGGCAGCAGAAGCTCCTGGGGACCCTGGTGCCCACCCTATGGTGCCCCTACCCCACCATTCTGCAGGGACCCAGCTCCACCACGACCTTCCCATCCTTGCAAGGCACCTGGAAGAGGTCCTGAGGAGCCCTGAGCACCCCCTCTGCAGCCAGCACAGGGCCATGGGCGAGCCCTGACCCCGCTCTGCTTCCCCTCTAGAGAAGAGTGTGCCCTTGCGCATCCTGTACGAGAAGTATGGGGAGAGCCTGACCCAGGACAACCTCATCAAGGTGGTGGCTCTCCTGACCGAGTACCAGACCGGCGACATCATCGTGGCCGTCAGGGATGTCTACATCAAGAATCCGGAGATCAAGATCAGGGTAAGGACACAGGCGGCTTGGGGGGGCATTTGCTATTGATGGGGCTGCTCCCAGTGACCGAGCCCTGGTGCTGCTGCTCCTGCATCGGCACAGACCTGGCTCAGCCCCAGCAGGCTCAGGGCAGGGGGAGCCCCGCAGCCCCCGGCCATGGCGGTGCTGGCTCCAACCCCTCCTGTTGGCAGATCCTGGGGGAGCCGATGCAGAACAGGAAGCTGGTGGCTGAGGTCAGCCTGGTGAACCCCCTCGCAGAGCCGCTGCACAACTGCGTGTTAGTGGTGGAGGGCGCCGGCCTCACCAACGGGCAGCGGATCCAGGAGCTGTAAGAGCTTCTCCTTCCCACGGGAATGGGGGTGGGTGGATGTTTGTGCCCAGAGCCCTCCAGGAAGGGCAGCCCTGGGGCCTGGCTCTGCTATGGGCACAGCAGAGCTGCGGCTCCGCTGGTCCCTGAGGGATGTGGGGGCTCAGAGCAGCTCTGCTGGGGAGGGGCTTGGCCACGCGATGGGAGTCCCGGCTTCCAGCACTGGAGGCACAGGGCGGGTGATGGGGCACCCCACTGATCCCTGCCCATTCCACTGACCCCTGCCCTTCGCAGCGAGGAGCCCGTGGAGCCACAGGAGGAGGCGAGGTTCCGGGTGGATTTCGTGCCGCCCCAGGCGGGGCTGCACAAGCTGATGGTGGACTTCGAGAGCAACAAACTGACGGGGGTCAAGGCCTACCGCAACGTTATCATCGCGCCCCAGCCCAAGTGAGCAGCCCCAGGGCACCCGCTGCAGAGACCCGGCCCCCCAAGCCTGGGGCTCACTGGCCCCAGCTCGCTTCAGCTCAAGCTGGTCCCAGCAGTGGAAGGACAGACGATGGCCAAAGCCCAGCCCAAAGCCACTGCTCTGGGTGCTGCGGGAGCAGGAACAGGAGAGGGAGACCGGGGGCACCAGCCTGGGCACAGCAGAGACCCCTGAGCCAGCCCCTGAGCTTCTCCTCCTGCAGCACCAACAGCCCCGGCTGCTGGGCAGATCTCCTAAACCAAAGAGCAGAACAGCCCTCTCCAGCACTGATGGCACCTCTGTGTGCTCACACGTGCCCTTGCAATCCTCTGAATGCAATCGGTACAGAAAGATTGTACACTGTGAGCACAAAGCTGTTTATATGCTATATATACATATAAGAGACCTATTTATAGCTCTAGGAATGTATACTGCATATAACCTGCTGCATAGGTAAAGCAAAGTATTGGCTTCAATAACCGTTCCTGTCACTGCAGCCATCGTGCAGTGAGGGATGGGACTTTACCTTGACATGAGTTAACTGTGCAAGCACTGAATAAAAACCCTATTTTTCACTTTTAACACCAGACCTGGCTCTTCCCGAGCACCCCTCGAGCAGAGGCACCTGCAGCTCCTCACCCAGCACCCAGAACCACAGAGTGCTTTGGGTTGGTGGCAGGGACACCTTCCATAGGGCGGGGTGCTCCAAGCCCTGTGTCCAACCTGGCCTTGAGCACTGCCGGGGATGGGGCAGCCACAGCTCCTATGGGCACCCTGTGCCAGCGCTCAGCACCCTCACAGGGAAGAGCTTCTGCTGAGAGCTCATCTCCATCTCCCCTCGGGCAGTCCCAGAGCTTCGAGGAGCAGCAGGGCCCGAAGGAGTTAAGAGCATAGCCCCAGCACCAGGCAGTGATGCACAGCCCCATGGTACAGTGCGTTTGTTACCCTGCTCTGCTGAGCCAGGCTCCAAGCTGCTCAATGCCTGGTTAAAAATAACCCCCAGCTCTGCAGCTCAAAGCTGGGCCCCGATAAACATTAGCACAGCTACTTCTGAAGGTCACTGCCATCCGTCTGAGCTCGGCACAGCACGGCTGCCCCGGCGAGGAACCGGCTCCTGACAGCCTCCAAATGCTGCCGCTGTAGGCTGGCACCGGGGTCTGGCTCTCTGGGGCTCGTTTCTCCCCCCATTATCCAGCACCCTTCCATACTGTTTGCTGAGCATACTGAACTACTCAATGCCCCTCTAAGAAGTCCACGTTAGACAGGCGTCTGCCTCACACACCTCCATCATCCCCCAAGGACTGTGTGACCAGTCCTACAGAACAGGCAGCTTCACAGGGACACCTTCCCTGCGTGCATCCTGCAGCACCCAGTGCTGCTCTGCACCACCTCCCTGAGGCTCTCTGACACTTCTCCATGCCAGAGATAAATTATAAGTTAAACATTTACATCACCCGTTGCACCGGAGAATTTCCAGTGCAGCGTTAGCCCAAGGGCCAAGGTGATGTGTTTACGTACTGGGGAGAGGTTACAAACACTCATCAGCTCGCTGGAGATGCTGACTTCAGGAAGTCACTGTGAGCTCATTTCACCATTTTCTGTGATGGATCGAGACTGGAACAAACTCCCATAAATCAGAGCACACAGCAGTAGGATGCGGTGGGAGTTTGACATCCCATCGCCTCTGCACAGCTCCGAGAACATGGCCATGTTTTACACGCACTGAACCAATGGGACACCTGAGGCACCAGGAGACAAAGCACACAGTAACACCCAGCTGGCAGAGCTCCCATGGGAAGCCATCCCCCTTTTCCAGGACCACAGAGACACCACAGAGAGATGCATCTCTCAGCATGGCCATCCAGCAGTTACAGCTCCAACATCCTGCCTGGGCCTGCCCAGACCCTCACACAGCCCCAGGAGGGACCAGCCCAGCCACTGGGTTCGGTCCTGGCTCTGCTGCTCCGCAGGTCCCCATCCTGCCAGGGCTGGACTCACAACACACAGTCCAGTGAGGGGAGTGGTGAGAGCCAGCCAGGCTCCAGCAGCAGAAGGGTCAGTGCTGGGCTCTTCCCACAAAGAGACGAGGTATCGGTGCCTGCACTGAGCCATTTAAACAGCCCTTGGTGGACCTGCGAATGGCAGCAGGCGGAGCCCCTGCAAACACACAAGTAAAGAAACAACTCTGCACCTCCTGCTGCCCTCCAGCAGCCTGCTCCCAATTTGCCTTTCAGACTTTTCCTAGGAGTCACTATCCACATGTCCCCCATATAACCTGAATTCACTACTGACGAACTCAGCAGCTACTCCGTTGGCAATGGGAATGTGCACGGCAGCTCCTGGGATCCTCCATGTCTTCAACCACCCCAGGTCCAAGGGCAAACCCCGAGCAACGCCTGCAGGGTGGAAAAAGTCAAAGCACCACTTCAAGGACACCCTCTTTATTCAAAAATAGATATCTATGAGACAGTTCAGAATATACTGCTGCCACGACAGGCAGCCTATATGCCTAAATTAATTCCTACATCGGTTCATATACAGATTGAAGCTTTTGTTACAAAACAAAACCAAGACACAACTTGGGGGAATCTGTTCAACCTCGAGGCCGCCTCCAGCTCCCCAGAGGCCCTTTGCCCCAAAAGTAAACCCAATAAAATTGAAACCCACGAGACTTCATTTAAATTAAGCAAAATAAACCACACACATGTACTGGGGGAAAGAAATCCAAGCATTTCAATTAAAACCAAGAGCCACCCATCTCCCACAGACCTGCCCAGGAAGGAACCCGCAGTGCCAGCGCCTCTGCCTGTGTCACTGTTTGATGACAGCTTTTTTGTCCTCAGCAACACACGTTCCATCAACAGCTAAAGTAATCCTTGGTTCAAACAGCTCCGGGGTAGCCCTGGGAGCAGGGCTGAGGCGCTGGGTTGGGCTCTCGAGGTTTGGGCGTCTGTTTCTTCCCTTTTGGCAGGAGCAGAGGATGCGCTGTGCTTTCCCTACATCAGTTTGGACCATGGGGGCTGCACAATCACATGGCCTCACCAAGGAACAGTCCTGCCACTGAAGGATTCCCTGTAAACTGAAGAGAAAAACCACGTTTCTGGGCCGGGCTGTGAGGGGTGAGGAGATTCAAACAAGGACAAATGAAGGGTCAGGAGGGATGGGAGGAGAGCTTCTGAACAGCTTCATGACCAGCAAACGCTGCAGTACCCGTTTAATCAAGCACTGAGCGGGCTACGAACACCCTGTGAAAGAAACTGAGGATGCAGAACCAGCTTTGCACTTCCACAAGGCCCCTTCTCCCCTCCTTGACAGGGAGCACAGACACAGCCTCAGCTCAGCCTCTGCCACCAACCCTGCACTCCCAGGTAAAGCGTTGCCAGAAACGGAAAAGGTTTTATAAAGGTTTCCTAATGAGAGGTGCTAAACTGCAACAGAAGCGTTATCCAGACTGGAACAGAATGGTTATCCAGATAGGAATGGTTTTCAGTGATCAGAGTCCAGCTTGCCAGACCTCACACACAAACTGAACTGGAACGCCAGGCACTGCACGAAGCAATCACAGCAACAGAATGGAATTAAGTGTCTTAAATTTGCCTTTCCTCCCTTTTTTTTTTTGGTCTTTTTTACTTCTCCTGATTAGAAAACTCAACCCACGATAATCTGTGACACAAAATTAAGTACATCCTTTAAGTACATCCTTCTAATAACTACACGCAGGGACATGGTACATGTGCATACAGGGTATGTGCATATATATGGGCCTATGTTCTATATAAATAAATATTTATACCACATTTAACTTCTGTGCAAACAACTTCACTAAAGCTATGGAGAGAATTAATAGAATAGTATTTTCAACACAGCCATTCCAGGAGTCAATGGAGGTGCTGGTCACAGGGCCACCAGCAGCTGCAACACACCCTTCCAGCCTCTCCAGTCCTTAAAAAAAGCTTTGGGAGCATCAGATTCTGTGTAATGAAGAGGAAAAATGTGGTATAAATCTAGGGCAGCTAGAACAGACCTTCCTTCCCCTCGCACCGAAGCAACACCCGCTCTGCGCTGCTCAGCAGTGTAAGTTTTGAAGCTATCTCTAATTCACAAAGAAAAGCTGCTCCTTTTTGTTGCCTGTGGTGAGTTTCGATTTATGTACAAGCCAAACAGGAAGGATCTTCACCTCAGCCCCACAACACTGAGGAACTGCAGGTTGAAGAATAACCTTTCTCTGTACCACTGCACAGCAGAAGCCGCCTCTTCCTGCGGTGCAGCACACGCACCCGGCCCTGGCAGCCCATCAGCCACTCCCGCCCCAGAGACCAGGCTCAAACCCGGTGAAAACAGGGCAGACTCCTCCAGAAACAACAGGATACTTCTACAGAGGAAAAGTGTGATGGGTGAGCCCTCCTTTGGAAACATCCCAGGTACGTATGTACATGACTGACACAACTTTTGGGGGCTAACGAGTGCTAAGAGCAAACAGCAACTAAAGAGGATGGAAAAACAGGAGAAAAGTTGGCCTAGATGGGACCGTCCCCACCCGCTGTGGAGCTCACAAAGCCTCGCTCTTTGCCCTCCCCTCAACGTGAGCCAGGGGAGCAGGAGCAGCCAAGGGGCAAAGCAGGGTCTGCAGGTTCCTTCCCACTGGAGATCGTGGCGGGCTGGAGCTCCAGTCTACACCAGTCTTCTCACTTCTGCTGGTAATACTGGGAACTGGGACACCGTTTGTTCTAGTCTGTTGAGAACAGGTCACCAGCAGACGGCAGAGGTGCCAGCCCCCCCGTGACATTGGGCAGCAGTGACAGATCGGGAAGGCTCTGGATATGGGATTTCAGCTCCTTGCGGACCTGGGTTACCCGAGCAAGCTTCTGTTTATATTCCTGAGGGAGAGAGACAAGAGAATGGAGATTAAGCACAGGTCCATTAACAGTGCTCTTAGCTAAGACATGAGTATTTTCCAGGTGAGGATTCCAAGGGAAGGTGGTGGGACATTAGCTCTCAAAGCAACCACTGGCATGACCACAGACCCTGCCATCCGTGCTGCTAAAATGCCCTTTTCATGTCAAGCCTGATCAATTTTGACTATTTAAATAATCCAATTTTCCCTCTGGGGTCATTAAATGAAGCCCAAGTTCGGTTGTGAAATGCGGGCTCCTCCATGAGCTGCCGGACAACTCACGTTAGAAAGGCCAGCAGCATACCATGCCACTGCACATCAGCAAACACTGAAACACACACATGATCACTGCATGTAAACCAGGCAGACTCATCCCCACTGCACTGAAACCAAGCAAAATGCAGAGACCAAAGTTTTCAGGACTTTATTATGAAGGGGAAAAGCGGGAACCCCTGAAGAGGAAACTCACAGTGGGTTTTCCACAAATGAGGCCTTGATTAAGCATTACAAGCCCAGCAAGAAATAACCATGCAGCTTCAGAAACCTCTGTGATCCAGCTGACAGTGACTAGTGTTTTGTAATGGGAAGACAGAGGAAGAGTTTGCACCCTGAAACTGAAGGAGTGAATTGTACCTTGGCGAGTTCTGATTGAGGCCATTTCACAGCAGATCCATGTTACCCAATGCAGAAGCCCCATTAAAGACTGATTTTTAGGTAACTTACATAAGTGTTTAGAATCAGAAAACTTTGAAACAGTCTCAAAAGCCAGGTTTTAATTAAAAGACAGCTGTTTAAGTCATAAAACCCCAGTATCACATCATGTCTTTTGGAACGCTCCCATCTCTACCCATGGCTCTTTTTCCATGGCAGCTCCAGAACGCAGGAAAGAATGAGCTTAAAAATCACAAACAAAAGGGGCTTCTATAGAGACTGCTGTAGTATTCACTCACTTTTCATTTCTTAATTACTTGACAAAGAGAGAAGCAGTTTATCTTTGAAGAGCAAATAAAACAAGGCACACATTTAATCACAATGTCTTTCTGAAGCGTTTACAGCTTTAATCCGGCCTTTCTGACCTTCTCAGTGACGGAAAAGTCTCTTCACCTTCCCCAAATATCAAAGCGCAGCAGTTCCTGTGGGGTTACAAGCAAGGAGTTTACACTCGCCGTGTTTCATGACTTGAAATTAGAACAGTGAGAGCACAGGCAGCCTCCACAACTCACACACCCCTACACCACAACTCACATACCCACAACAGCCACAGAAATAGTCCATAAATTCCTGCCAGCACCAAGTAAGGATGTTCTGTAACAGCCTGTTCCAAACTTAAATCCTTTTATGAGGCTCAGTGAGTTAACTCACCACCAAAACAAACACTTCTGTAATGTGCATAGGATATGGTCAAGTTCAAACAAAGCTCTACCAGCTCTGTAAACTCAAGTGCACTGTTCAGAGGCTGGAGGAGGACAACAACAAAACCAGCTCAGGAGAAGGTGCTCCCCTTCATTTAGGGTTGTGAGGATTTGATTTAATGAAAGACAAAGCCAGGATCAAACTAACAACTCCTGCCATCCCTGGCCATTCCATTTTGGGAAATACTTCAATAGGGAGACAAGTCAAGAAAGTCACATTATGAAGGCAGAACAAACCAGGAAATCACCCCCAATTTTTAGGCATGAATAGAGGGTGAGAGCAGGTAAAGAGGCAAGCCAGGGCAGTGCTGCATTCCGACACCTTCCAGGGTAATGGGGAAGCCAGCGGAGGGGAAAAAGCAGAGCGGTATCAGGAGTGTTCTGCTCAATGTGGAGCAGTGAGAGAGCAGAGCACCGGCCCTGCACACAGGGGACAGAGACAGCAAGAATAGCGACTGCATTATTGGATTCCAAATGCCCATAGAGAGGAGGTGGAAGAGGCTGGATCAGAGACCCCAGAAAACTGTCTTAAAAGAAGCACTAAATTAAAAAGCCGTAGTTCAGGACTGTCAGGGAGTGATGGATATGAAGCCAGGAAGGAAAGGGCAGCGCTTGCTCAAGAATGCCTGTGTCAGGAGCGAGTGGCTGCAGATTGGTTTTGCTGCAGAAGAACTGGAAAAGGATCAACAACCCCCAAACCACTAAAGCCTCTGGCTCAGAAAAATGTCACTGAATTCAGGAATGGGAATGATGTTCTAAAGGAGTAATCCAGGAACCAACATTTCCTAGAAGAGATGAGTTCTTGCTGGACAGCTTGGATACACAACACAGACTGCTCTGCAACGCTTAACACTTTCCATCTGCTCTGGTATCAAAACGTTGTGTGATTTGTGGCACAGCTGTTGAGGACACCAGAGCCCAACTGCCAGAGCCAGGCCGGGCAGCACTGACCATGCTGGAGCCCCACCAAACAGCATCCATCAAGGGAAGGGGCTGAACATGGGCATCAGGGCAGAGCCTGGAGACCAACCGACCCCTTCTGGGCAGCTGCTCCTACCAGCGGGGAACCCTGAAGTTCTGCTGCGACACTGAAGCAGCACCCACCAGGAGGTGCAACCCTCTGTAGGAGGTGCAAGGCCCATCCTCTTGTATGTGTCATCTGCACTACTCAGTAACACACCTCAGCTCCTCTCAGAAACAGGCAGCAGACACACATAACCCTCTCCCAGGCTCAGGGGCTTTGCTTTTTCCACCTGTGGCCACATTCTGCCCCCCCCAGACTCTGGGAGCAGATTTCATGGGAATCTGTGCTCTTCATGTAGCCCGTGACATGCTCTGAAACTGTATCTTGCAGATCCCCTTCTTAAGGCCCCTCTGTTCTATAAAGCTGAAAGAATATGAAGTGCACTTGAAAGCAGCCACTGCCTTCCACAGTCCCATCTGCGCCCCATCTCCAGCTGATGGCCTTGCTGAAGGTAGGCTTTCATTAAGATTAATAGTACTTGGATGCTATTTGCTTCTATTCCTGTAAGCAGGAGTTTGAGGATGATACAGAAATACTCTGGCGCTGTGCCACATGAATGCTTTTGCTAATCAACATTCCCTTCAAGTATGCAGCATCCTACATCCACAGCAGCCAAGTGACAGATCCCAAGTCCTTGAAACAAATGCAAAATCAGAATTAAACCCCACTGAATGGATTTGACAGTGTTTCATTCACAGGAAGCTTTGCTTGAACCTTGTAAAAGTGACTAATGGGCATGACAGGGAATTCCTTCTGCACAACTCAGTTCACCTTGTCCAGCTGCACAGCACAGACTTCATCTTATTTTAGCTTAGAATGTGCCCTGGACACTTCCATTCCTGTGCCAGGTCAGGCAGTAATGTGTCCTAAGTCCTCACAGGAACTGCATCAACTGAAAACCAGCTGGCTGGATGTTAATGAGGACCTAGAAAGTGAAGAGGAAGGGCAGCCAGTCTGTCTGCTCTGCTGTGCTGTCGCTTGAGCTCGATGTATGAAAGGGAAAGACCTCACAAGTCAGGGAAAACACACCAGAGGGTCAACAGAGATAGGGAAAAAAGAGAGTGAAGTTTGAGAGCAAAGAGGGATATATGCTCATGTAAAATTTCTATTTAAAGACACGAAACACACAGCTCTACCGGAGCAGCTTGCTTGGGTACCCCTCAGCTTTCGCTGCTTGCCCCTTAGCCTAAAGTACTTCTCAAACATACTCACCAAAACGTGTTAAATAAGAACATCTCACTGACAGTGCATTTATAAGAAATGACCAATGCGAAGAGTTGGGAAACAATTACCAAACCCAAGAACTTCTGTAAAGCAGAGTCATGACCCTCTCAGCGAGTGCATGAACTGCTGCCTGGCTCCCAGAGCTCCTCCCTGCTACCCACATGCATGAGAAACACCATCAGTTTCCTTTCCTGGCAGAAAAACTAAAACTTCACCTCTTGATCCCTGCCTAAACCACTGAAACGAACATACCAGAGCCCAGGAATTCTTGAGAGGAAGGTTGCAAGCACAAAGGCATCCAACAGTGACATGCAGCAAAACTGAAACGATGGACGCAGCACAGCAATAAATTGCACATTAACCCCCTGAACTACATCATATTTCAAGAAGCTGTAGAGGGCCCAGAAAAGGCAGCTCAGTGAGACTGCACTTCAGCCTGCAGAGAGGTGCTGCCAAAGAGGCCTTGCAAATTCCTATGGGCACAGTTTTAACACCTTCTTAAAGGCGCCTTGAAGCCATGAATATTAAAAAGCTCCAAGATGTGAAGGCCCCACAGCTCTGGGCAGGATTCAAGTCACAACCTGTCAGACGCAGTCAACAATCAGAACATTTCCCCTAACCTGGATCTTGGATACAGCATGTTCTCCATGTCTGCATACATATGCACACACACAACGCAGCTGTGTACACACACCCCGGACACAATGCGCTACACAGAACAAACTGTGCACGCTGTAGTGTGCTCCTCACATCACCTTTTACAAAGGCAGATCCAGAAGGTACTGGGAGGATGTGGGGAAGAACTCACCAGCACTAACCACAAATCAAAACAACTCCAAAAGCACATTCCCCTCTATTTTACTTTTTTCCTCTTCTCCCTATTAGATGCAAATAACACTCCCCAGATATCCTGTCATTTCTGGTCATTTCAGACACAGCTCCCACACAATCTGCCCTTTCCAGCTCAACTTTCAAGTGGTGGTTTTAGTCCCATCATTTCAGTGACTTCCTTTTGCAGTCACTTGGTACACAGACATGAGAATTCTCCCCTGCATTTCCTCGATTTTTCCTCTTGCCTGCCATGCATTCAGGAAGAGCACACAGGCGGCTTCAAAAGACCGCCCTCACCCTTGGAGCTCTGCAGACTCAGGTGCCGAAGGACAAAATGCTCCCCAGCTGCTTGTACCATGAAACAGGGGCAGCCACGGCCAAGAATAACCCAAACCAGAGAACTTCCACTGGCAGGTAAGTACCCATGTGCGATGGGAAGCCACCTCACCTCATCCTTATGAGCACCAGCAGTAGTTTCTATGCCTGAAAAGTGATTTTACTTCCTGACACCTACTATTATGAAAGTCTCCGGTGCTGTCCAGGCCACGGAAGATCACACAGCAGCTGCCTGAGATGAAGCATATTTAAACAGAAACCCAGGGTTCTGAACAACAGCCCCCCCACACCTTCCAGTGAGTTAGCCTAAGGAATAGTTACCCTTGAAAATACGTCCTGTCACAGGCTGTTCAGCATCAGCTTTGGTCCTGCTGCTTTTGCTGACTGTCAGAACTAAAGGAACGCTGCCTTCTCCTTTTAGACTACAACCATATTAACCCAATCTCACCCACAGATACAGTAACGCTTTCCATTGCTACCCTAAAAGCAGCTTGTCCATGTCATGATTTTCAGGCCCTCTGCCACCTCTCACCCTTCAGATTTCCTGGGCTTCCCAGCACTATGTTGTTTCAACCCCTACTCACCCCCATCTGTACCCATGCTGAAGCGTAGCTCATTGTCCAACAGCACCTTTCTCAGCAGTGTCCCTCAACTGAAGAGCTTTTCTCTGAGTCCCAGGGTTTGAGCATTATCCCACCAGACACACAAGACACTGAGTTTATGTATGTACTGAGAATCTGCTGTGTCAAGGGACAGCATTAAAGGGATTAGTAAGCAAATGCAGCCCTTTAGGCTGCAAAAGCTGCTTTTCAAAAGACACAGATTAGCTACTTCCATTGTTATCACAGTGAAAGACTTTGCTTTGTGGGTAAATAAAGAACAAAAAATATTCAGGGATTTCCAAATGAGACATTTTCATATCCTAACTAAAGCCCTGAGCCACCTTACTGACAGAAACCCCTCTCCCCAATGAGAGCCTTGGCTGGACTGGGACAGCCAAAGGAACAAACCACCTTCTACCTAGAAATGCCGCCTCAGCTCCGAGCCAGGGAACTTACTGCACAAGAGGAAAGCTCACAGTCAGAAGCAGCAGAGATTCTGGAAGAGATCCCTCGAGAGAACAAAGCACACGCTGAGGAGATGTGTAAGATTACATTGGCTTAAGCTGTTTTCTTATTTCAGCTTTTGCCTGAGTAAATGGTTTGGTTTAACACATTCTTAATTGCTACAAGAATTCCAGCTCCTCATAAAACACTTCTCAGCACCACAAAGGACAAGTCCAGCTTATCAATAACGGTATGTGCTGCCAGCACATCAAAGACTCAAACAAAACTGATGAGCAGATAGAGCCTGTCATATCTGCAACCCACATATTCCTCTATTTATTAACCCTCTACAGCCCAAGAACAAGGGAATGCTTTCACCCCAACAGCCCTCAGCTGGGATTTGACAGGAATATGAATTGTGCCCTCATGTCAAGTAGGAGAGTGGCATTTCCTGTGACTCATTTGAGATTTCTACAGCACTAAGGCGACCTCGGTTTGGCAGCATGACAAAACCCAACCTAAACTGGTATTTAATCAGATCCAGGTAATTAATCAGATCATTCTTTAGTTTTCAACCTGGGAAAGCACTTGCTCACACTAAGCAGTGGGCCAGCAGCCTGCACAGCTGCCATCAGCGGGATTATTCCTGCTGTAGCTCAGTCTTTTCAGGATGACATTTCTGCCTGTGCCACAGTTACAATTTTCAAGCAACGTTCCCTCCCAAAAGGACATTTTCCAAAACAGAGCCCAACAAAACCGTCACAACATTTCAGCAAGTGCATTGGAAATTTCATCTCAGCATTGTCATGATGAATGTCTCAATTTCAAACTCAAACTGGCTCCAATTTATGGCTTGTTCTGGGCTTTTCCAACACTGCTCTGCAGCACTCTGCTGCCTATTCCTGTGTTTTTGACAGAGTACACAGCAATAGGCCTGCCATTAATAGATTTATACATATAGACATGTGTCCTCCTTTCAGCAAGAGGAAACCCCCTGACCTAACACTTCCACTATATTCTGCTCATAAACCAGGTGCCAAACAGGATCTGGGTTCGTAGCATCTTCCATACCCATGTCTGAAAGTGCCTTTAATGACTCAGTCATTACACAGACGCTCTGCCCGAGGAAATTAAGGCTAACCAGCCGAGAGCATTACCAACAACCCACTCCAATCCCGAATGCAGAGTCAGCACCTGCCTGGCTGATTTGGAAAATCCAGCTCTGGAAAAGCAGCATGTTCAGTCACAAGACACTGAGGAACTCCAGCATAAACACACACAGGGAGGGAAACACTCAGAGTGAAATCTGCCGCAGCACAGATTGATTGCCAGAGGACGAGGTTTGTCATGGCAGCAAAGAGCCTGTGCCTGCCACAGCACAGGCTCCTTCCAGAGTCTGTCCCTTACAGCAGCTCCCGTCCCTCCCCGCAGCAGCTGCTCCCAGGAATCAGCCACCCACAGCACCAAGGAAGCCCCTAATGTGCACCCAAGGGGTTCAGCAACTGTCAGTGACACAGGCATGGGCACTAATTCAGCCTCCACATCAGTCTCAAGGTGCTCAAAGAACAAGGAAAAGGAGATAAATGGCTGGTGCTGAGGGGTGCAGCTAGGGCTCAGGTCCCTGCAGCGTGCGTATTCACAGCACCCTGTTCAAGGGGACCATGGCTGGAAACACAAGTCACCCTTTCTGCATCAGCTCATGCTCCATCACAAGCTGCAGGAGTGGCTGCAGCTGTTAAAGGATGGATACCAGAAGATCTTGTCTGAACTCCATCCTCTTATCAAGTAAGGGGCTGGGAAGGCAGATGAGGGGCACCCACCAACAAAACAAGCAATGATAAGGATAGGGTAAGTCTGAAGAAACTGAAAGAAAGACGAGCTCATCTTTACCAAGAATGGACATCTTTACCAAGATGGCACTGGTGCCATCAGTACTCACTTCCAGCTTCTTCTCCTTCTCCGTGAGGACATCCTTCTGGTTCTGGGTGTACTCGATGAGCATGCGGGCGAGCTGGCGCCGGTCCTCCAGCTCGGCAGCCAGGCGGCCGTTGTACTCGGCCAGCAGCAGACACGCCTCGTCCACCGTCTTCGAGAGGCGCTCAGCAGCCTCCTTGTCTGCAAGCACAAGTGTCAGGACAGTTAGAGACAGAGCATAAAACCTTCTGGCTTGGACACTGCCACACGCACAGCAACGCCTCCCTCATAAATACACTGTGGGTTTGACAGGAAAAGAGGATTTCTTATCAGAGGGGATATACAGCAAACAGGCAGCACCAACAGCCCAGGGGCAGCGGTTGTAGACACCAACCCGACTGACTGCATTTATCCTTGCAGAGATGTCACTAACAGGGCATGAGGGGGAGCAAATCTATGAAGTCAGCCCCTCTGAAGAGGTTAATTACACTAAACCATCAGGCTGTACTTTCAGCTCAGCCCTCCAGGTGGGTTTCACATTTAATCATGGTGTGCACTTTGAGACTCCTCTTTTCTCTGAGTAACTCCTGATGCATCAACACAAGCAAACATGACCTGCACAGTGGTCTGCACAGCTGGACACGGCAAGAGTATATAATAAAGGACTGAATAAGTGACAGCTCCTCGTACAAAGAAGAAACCACTCTGATTTCTGAGTTATTACATCCAAATTCATTCACCCAACAGTTTCGTACCTGTAATTTTCTCCAACAATGAAACATCCTGAACTTCCTGAGGCAGGGAAGCAATCTTCTGCCGCACAGTGGCATCTCCTGACGCTGCGTTTTCCAGGTCTTGCAGAGCTTTGATCAAGTCTTCAGTCTAGAAGACAAGTTGGTCAACATGAAAACCAGGAGTCACTCACACCGCTCCCTGGGGATGTGGCCACTGCATCTGAGCTCACCCACCTCTCAGAGCAACCACTTTTGGAATATTTACTTAAAGTAACTTTGTTGCTTCCAAACACAGGGAGTGCTCTCCAAGCTCCCAACAGCCCAGTGCTTAGGAACTCATCTGCAACTCCACTAGGAACATCTTTTTTAAGACTCTGCAGTGGGAAAGTTCTCGTTTCAATGAAGAGAAGCGGTCACTGCAGTCAAAGCTGAAGTACTCGGCCACGCATCAGCCTGTTGCGCTACATCAGCTGGAGCTCTCAGCTGAGCACCCCGATGCTTTCTCTCACATTAGCAGGAGCTATGTCACTGTTTTGTTCTGCTCCAAAGGCACATTCTGACACAGCAAAAGCAACCCAAACTCATATCAGCCCAACCTGTGTCAGGTTTCCGCGGTCAGAAGATTTAGCATTTAGTACCCGGTCACTTGCCATGAGCTCTGATGCCACAACAGCTATCCCAGCTAAAACAAACTCTCTTGTCCCGCCTGCAGCTACCCTGAACCCCACTGGACCCCTCCACATCACCCCTCAGCTGGGTTTAGTGCACTGAGGAAAAATGCGTCCCCTTGAATGACCATACTCAGAACATAACCTGCCTTAAATCAGACTGAGGAGGAGCGTCTGACTCACCACATCTCCCCCCTGCTCAGAAAACAAAACAAGGGAGAAAGAGACTCCCTGAGCGGAAGAAAGAAGCGCCCTTGCTCCTGAAATGGGACCCCCAGCCCTGCAAACACCCTCACTGATGTTTAAATCAGATCTCAATAGTCTGAAACGAATAAAAACACACGAAAAAAACCCAGTAACTATTCTTTAGCTGAAAAATCTGGGAGTCCACAGTGAACATTTACTGCTTCTTTGCAAACTGCTGGTGGTTTCCAACAGTAACAAAGACAATGCTCATCAACAGAAACCATAAGCTGTGACGCCTGTGGAGGTAAAGCTAACAAACCCCCTCCCCTGTTTGACAGCTGTTATGTACTGTTACTTTCCTGTGTTTCGTTACCAGATGGATGGTGTGTTTTCTCAGCCTGTTCAAATACACGAAGGTTTAACGTATGCTTATTTGTTAGCCTCAAGCAGGGTCGGAATGACCCTCTATTTCATTCTGATTCTTTCTACACCACAAACATCAGCCTCAAACCAAATTCCTCAGAACTGCCTTTCTTATTCTATTAACTGTTGGACTTTTTAATAGCTCATGGAAAGAGATATCCTACAAAACATAAATCAAGTTTTAGCCCTGGTAAAGCTCTGGGTTTGAGATCACACACTGATCTTGTAAAGAACTGAAGAGACAGTCTGACCTCCCAGCAGTCCTCTGGGACTCCTCACTGGCAGTGACCCAGAGCTCGCTTCAGCCTCCTGAAAGCCCCCAGCGCAGCACCAGACTTCAACATGAAGAAGAATCTGCTCCATTTCCCACAAACTTCAACCCCAGCTGAACCTCCCAGGAGCACTGCCCTTGCTGGCAGCCCCCCCTTGTGGCTGCACCACAGGAGGTGGCTTTGGGAACTGCTCCCACCTGAAACCCGTCCACATACCAGCAGTGGCCCAGCACTGGGGTCTTGGGGCGAGTAGCTCCCGGGGTAATCATCATCTTCCTCCTCCTGTATTTGCTGAAAAGTCCGTTTCAGAGACTTCTTCTCCTCTGTAATTAAGGGCACACACAAGCAACTCATTTGGATGCTGGATCGACCAACCTCAACCATCTCTGCTTCAAAACCATGCTGGCAGATGCTCTGATGGTTAAGCTCTCTACAGAGAGGGATGACCACAGGTGGCCTCTAATGTATTCCAAACACTCACATGCAAAACAGCAATAAGGGTTGATTCTGCCATATACACAATGAACTGAACAGGAGGCAGCAACAGTCACACTCATGGAAAGGCCTGAGCTGTTCCCTCATGTAAGAAATATCACATCAGTACCTCCTATTGCCCTGATAAGAACTAAGTTGCTCACCAAGTGAAGTCCTGCACATAGCAGTGCTCAGAACACTGGTATTTCTTCATTCTGTGTTACCCCCAGAAGGGTTTGACCCTGTGTAAATGTTTTTAAGTTGCAAAGGTAACAGTAGCAGGGCTGCTTGATGCCCAAGGGAGGAGGACACAGAACAAGGGGAGGCTGCCAACCCCCCAGGAAATCCCTGTGGGTTGCTTGGACACAAAGTATCATTTCTTTAGATTACACCTTAAACATTTGTGAAACTCTTATCTGGGTACCTTGAATTAACAGTTTCAAATCTCCAGTTAATCAGTTCAACAGGAATTCAGGCATGTAAATCCTGCCCTCTCATGACAAGAGCCTCCTATGCACTGCACCCAGGCCACAGGGAAACCTCAACACCAGCTATGGGGCGTAGGCAAGGATAACTTCCACCTTCCCCTCCCACCTCTCAGAACAGGGACCTCTTCGGCGCTGATAGAGAGCAGACAACGTGCTGGGCAGCTCAGCTGGTCTCCAGCTTAACCTGAAGGCCTCCGCAGCAACTCAGCCTGCAGCAGCATGTGAAACCCACAAAGTTGCAGCCACCAGAGTATGTCTTCACATGCACGTCTCATATTAATGCTCATTTTCATATTCATTCTGTATTAATTACCATCTCCAGTAGACACATCCGCCTCTTTCACCACCTCAGAACAGCCCAAGGGCACTTCACTGATGCCTGAGCCAACTCTCACAAGGTAATACACCCCCACAGGGAGCACACCAAAACATGGTCAAAGCAGCAATGTGATTTCAACTAATCTGAAAACACTGACACTTCCTTCAGCTACAGAGCAGCCAAACATCCCTTTGACCAGAACACTTGATTTTCAGTGACTCTGCCATAGGTTACACATCTGTCCCCCCTTTCACTGCAGTCTGACCAGTTAAACCCTTTCAGACAAGAGGCAGATCTGCCACAGCCGTATAAAAACACAGTAAATGCAAGAAGCTTCAGCTCAGTTCCTCACATGTTTCATGCAGCAATAAGGTTCCAACCACAATTTATAATGATGTTAAATGATGCAAAGCCCTCATCTTCCCCAACTGACATCAGCTGGTGTAAGAAAGCAACCAGCCTAGCTCTTGGGCATATATTCCAGCCTTCAGTTACTAAAAAGTCCCTGATGAAACATAATACAATGTAGTAACTATGCAAACTAAACCAGGATGAAAATGAAAGCATCAACAATACCGAGTAACCCACCATAATGACCCAGCTGAGCACTCTCAGAGGCAGAGTGGGACACTTTCAACTCTCGAGGTGGACTCAGCAGTTCCCTGCACCCCACTCACCTGTGCTCACACCAAAGGGCAGCCGTGGAGCAGTGCGGCTGCAGGAGCAGCAGCAGCCATAACCTTCAGTTCAACTTACTGCCAGTCACAAGTCACAAGGCAACACATCTGCAAACTGGAACTGCAGGTTTAAGGAAAATCAGCCTCCTCTGAAGCCAATCCTGAGGATACCCCATGAGCAGCTCTGGCAGCAGCTCAGCTGCAGGAGCCCTGAGCTCCATTCCTCACAGAACATCCACTGAAACACGCACCAGTGTAAAACCAAAGCACACAAGAAAAGCAACACACATTTACCTTTAGTCTGGGGGCTATTGGAGTCTTCCATAGAGAGCTTCAGCTGCTGAATGAACTCACTGCCATACACACTCCTCTCCTGCCAGATGTTAAGCAATCGTTCCAAGGGCTTTTTGCAGCCCTCATCTGCTTCTCTGTCCAAAAAATTAGAAAAAAAATCCTAATTCAACTCAAAAACATACCTTATGTTTTAAGAGAGCATCTTCTACAGCAGCAGCTGCATTCACGGCACTAGCTGCATGTTTGGAGAGCATCTCTCATCCTGTCCAAGACTAACTGTGCAAAGCACGTTTGTGGCCAATTTTCCCCTTTCACTGAAACCAAAGAGTGCCTGAAAGTGCCCCACGGTGCCACCCAGAGTAAGGGCAGGGACAGTGTTGAAGGAACAACTTGCCATCATTCAGAATTCACAGGAAGAGTTATAAACCACCCCCAAGTTGACATTTACAATCCAGAGTATTAACTTCAAACAGTTGTCTCAGTCACTAACAACCCAATTAAAAGCGGGTTGTTTGGATCATTAGGCACGTAAATGTGGCCATACAGCACACTCACCCAGAAAGCACAGCACTGAACACCCCAACACAGGATGCTTAGCTGAGATAATGGGAATTATTGTGCCATTTAGAGACAATCTTAGCTACAGCATAGTCTGACAGGGTGGAAGCTGCACCACTGCTTCCCTTTTAGGCACCAACTTCTTCCTTCCTCTAGTGAGCAGACTGATGAGCAGACAATTGAAAACAGTACAAAACCAAACTGCTCAAACCAGATGACTGAGGAGAACCCAGTGACCCGAACCACCAGCTCCCTCTGACAACAGCGAGAGCCACTCGCTACGTGGCTTTAACACACACCTGCAAGTACTCAGTTGCGATGCCCACAGCAGACCTGCAAGAGCCTGGGGTAGCAAAGCACACTGAGCTGCATGCCGGGACCAGCGGGGAGGCTGTGAGGGGCTGAGTCACACCCTAAGTTTGCCCCAGGAGGAATATGAACACTGAACAGTTCCTGGCCACAATGCAGTGAGAACCCAACTTCCACTGCACAGAAAACACCAACATCCCTGAGATGGAAACACAGCAACAGGACAACAAAATCCAACTGAGTTAAACTTCGATTAACAGGAACACATCTCTAGAGAGGACAGACGAAAAAATACCTGGCAACGTGAGAAAAAGCATCCACAAGCACAGACTCGAATTCCCGGGTAAACTCAGGTCCTTTCCTCTTACTGTTCTGGATGACATCGTTTGCCAAGTACAGGAAAGTGAGTTTCCTACTCGATTTCGCTGGGAAATGGAAAAGACAGAAGGAAGGGAGAGGGGAAGGAGAGTTTGCATTTATTTTTCGCTCTCTCACGCAGACTCATTAACATGTTTTAAACAAAGTTGCTTAGAGCTTTTCAGTCTCAAACCAACGTTCTAAACATTCCCACATTCCCAAGGCACATCCCAGGCCCTGAAGCTGAATGGTTCTTGATCCCCTTATTTTTGCTGGGCTTTTTTCTGAGGAAAGCCATGTAAGAAGTTAACTTGTACCCATGATTAAAACAAGATGCCGCAACCCACCAGCAAATTCATGGAACAGACTTACATTTTCATTAACTAACTTAAGGGAAAAACCCACTTAATTCAGAGCAGAGTGCAACTGAAGGAGAAAGCTGTTGTAGACACTCAACAACTTCCCAGGCAATGCTGTCTCAAGGCAATGTGACAATTCCTCCATACACCGTAACTTTTCCCACCCTGGCACCACGGTTTGCACTGCGCTGTAGCCAGAACCGGTGGGAGACGCTGCTCTCCAGAGGGCAACACTCACGGGGCAGAGAACAAAAGGCTCATTTCCACTCTGCAGCTCTCTCTGTGGGAGAACTGGAAACGATTGGCAACCGCACAGAGGCTGTTCCAGGACTTCCTACAGCATCACCTGCTCCAGGGGGTAACGCTGCTGCCTGCCCGGGCTGGGGAGAGTGCCGGCCCCTGGGCACTGGCACCAACACCAACACGGCACACGGCACCTCCTGCCCTGGCTAGCGAACGGACTGAGGAGTTACCAGCAGTCAACTTTGGTTAAGTAAATCTGCAAGGGATAAAGCACACAATGCTCCCGGCGGATGCTGCTACACGGTGTTAAGGATCTCTACACCATCCCTTACCTTGCTTACCTCGAATCCCCCAGTGCAACTCAATAACGGATGGCATGAACCCAGAGATAGCACGGCAAAGCAAACAAGGCTGCGTACCGAGCGCTGCTCCCCTCGGCAGCCCGGATCGGCACAGCTCTGCCCCAGAGCCCGGCCGAGCCCCCCCAGCGCTGCCGGTCCACCGCTCCCACTGCCGCTTTCCGGCTCCAGCGCGCGCCCGGGGCTCCTTAAACCAACCCCCACGAACAGCCACAACGGCGGCGAACGGGGCCCGGGCCCCGGTACACGGCATCCGTTACCCC
>JANRGW010029083.1:0-10001 GCA_024733675.1 Psilopsiagon aymara
CACAAGTCAAAAACACAGTGCTGCACCAGCTACCAAGAAGGAGAAAAATGACTGCTACTGCTGAACCCATGACAGTGCGCTTGCAAGCATGTGCATACATATATACACATTTTACTAGTTCATAAAGACCAGAGGTTTACTAAGAAGGTTTAGCCTATTTTTCAAAGAATACACAGAATATGTTTGACGTACTTTATGCTCACAACTAGGTCATACTCCTAGTTTCACTGCAATCACAGCTGTTACCTGCACAAAAGTCAGCTGCACTAATGTGGACAACGATTAGCAAACAAAGATTAAAAGGTAGTATCCTCCTTCTGCTCCATAGCTTTCAGGGGAAAAAAAAATATAACCTACTTGGAGCAGCTAATGTAGTCACTGAACAAGGGTTCTTCACTTATTTGGAGATCTTTGAATTGTTCTGAGTGGACTTCCCATGCTGTAACATTATTAGCTGTCACACTCCTTCCTCCCCTGCTTTGTTACTGTTTATTTAGACTACGCGGTTTGAAAGAAAGACTTTCTCTAACGAATTCATTCACAGCCAGTGTGGGTCAGCCCTCAGGTGCTCCAGCAACAGATTAGAAACACTGTGAATTATATGTCAGAGATACCTGTTCCTGAAACCCTTACCAGTCAAAAGCTGGTAAAGTCCCCTTATGTTTTTTTTGGCATATGTCTATCATAAGCTTATCAAAAGGTTACTTCAACATGCTGGGATTTGAAAGCCACTTACTATGCTAACAGTGTGAGGATTCAAAATTCTTATAAGAATTATCAACATGATGCATAGCAACCAGAATAAAAAGTTTCAGTGGTACTTTCACTTACAATTAGGAGTTAGGGCTTCCCCCCCATTCTTTGTTAAGAAAAAGAACAGAGTTTACTGAAGTATTTCTAACACACACATATATATAGCAAAACTGAAAGGCTCCAGAATTACGTCATTGTGCACTGCTCAAAAAACATGTTTAGCAGAAGAAACAATAGCTATGCTTACAAAATAAACTTTTACACTCTCTTTTTAAGATATAAACAAAACAGACTGAAGTTCAAATTGTTTAATTTCTTCTACAAGTGGCATGGAAGCTAAGACCACTTCCAAAGATGTAAATTTGTGCCCCTCAAAATTCTGCAGTATTTTGAGAGACATGTTGGGGTTTTTTATTTTGGTTTTGCTGTGTAGTTTTTTGGGTTTGGTTTTTATTTTGGGTTTTGGTTTGGTTTTGCTGTTTTTTTTTTTAAGCAAAGGTTAAAAAAAAGTATAGAATGATGATTTTACATAATTACTTCAGCAGTTAACAGGGCAGCTTGCATGAGAAGGGGGCAAGAGACTCTGCTGTAACCAGTGTGGGACTGCATCGAAATGGTCATGAGGAGCCACAGGATCAAAATAATACATGTATACAATGCAATATACAAATGTGAGATTTGGGGGTGGGGTCTGAGGAAGGTAAGGAGAAAGAAAAGTACACCATCCTGAAACTCGAGAGAGAGCTATCCTACCTTCCTACCTGCTCTTCAGCAATTCAGTCACCCTCATTTCTTCCTACCTACAAACAATTAAAGAGTACAAACTGACTTTCTCAAATCCCATAATGTAACTTTCCTTAGCAAGTGATGCTTCTTTATTTTTAGTGTCACACAAATAAATATGCATTGCCATTAATCTCTATTGCCTATTCAGAAGTTGCTGAAATCAAATGTAACCTTTTCAGTATTTTGGCAACTTCCATATTTTGCTGAAATGTTCAAGAACCATGCCCTGACTAATAATAATAAAAAAAGAATATACTTTTGACAAGGTTCCTATAGCCATGAAGGTCAGATTGAAAGAAAAGATGGAACAACAAATGCAGCTAAAATCCCAAGGCAAAAGCAAGTCTCTATACAGTAGAAGAGCAACACAGTAGAGGAGCAACACATTAAAACTCATTTAGTTAGAGAGCTCGTTTACTTGGTCCTGGAGGTAACATTACCTAATATTGCACCACCTAAAGATAAAAAAATTCTCCAAGGTACCACCATCAGCTATTGTGACACATTTATTGCCTGAATGAGTGATTTGCAGATTTTAGTTCCGTGCTTAACAAATGCTGATTTACATCTTAAAATCACAGCCTAAACTCTTCATAACATTTTTGTGTATTTCTAAATAGCACAGGTTGGTATATACTTGTGCTCCTCTTAAATGGTAAGGTGAAAATTCATTAACACCTTCCAGACATAATTTAACATCGAACCAGTCTTCTTCCACAAAACACATGTCAGCAAACATGGGCTATGACATAAACTAGATGGAGAATGGCTCTCACCAGTACAAACCAAGTCTTTCTAGTGCATTTTCAAAATGCTTAACTGCTAACAGTGTGTTTGGGTTTTTTTTTGTACTCTGTTAATTTTAAACACGTCTACTCCTGCTCTTACAGGGGACTGACTGACAACATTTCAGACAGATGCCTACAGTTACGGTGTTTATGTAAGGATAATATTTGGTCACAACCGCTTCCTGGTGGCCACTGTTTCCTGCTTGGAGCTGAAGGTAGACTGTTCTTCCATGCTTACTGCTAGACTGATCAGCACCAGTCTGGTTGCAACAAATTCTGATGCCCACCTCAAGCAAGAAGTCTGGGGAAAAAGAGGAGGGTAAGCTTTCTTCTAAATAAAGCATTAAATGCACTTCCTCAAGAACACTGCTGAAATACACTGCAAGCCAGTATCAAAAAGCTTGTATTCTTATTACTGGCTCAATCATTTAGTTTCCCCTCTTGTGAATCAAGAAGCAATAATATATATTACATTCTACTGTGTTTTATTTAAAGGTAACATTAACACCTTGACTCTAACTGAAAAAAAACCTCAAAGCAGATTTGCAAAACCTGCTTTTTACACCTATTAAACATGTGAATTAATAACTATGTGAATTGGTTTGAGATGCAAATGATTTTTCATATTAAGCTTCTGTATGTATCAAAATGCAGCTATATATATAAGCATTAAAATCCAAATGCTCAAGTATTCAACACATCTGAAGTCCAAAACTCAGTAATTCAGTATTTTTCCTGTTGTTCCTTCAGTACATCTTGTTCTGAGCCAAGGTATTTTCATATGTGTTCAAGAACTACAGTGCAAAAATCATTTCCCCATCCCTATAAAAAAGTGTAAATACACACTTAAGACAGAACAAGTTATGCAGGCTTTTTTCATAGAACCTATTTATAGAATAGAATGAGAGACTTACTGTATTTATATGGTATTTAACTGTCTATTTCCATATCTGAATGACACACAAAACTGTTGTAAGCTGATTCCCTGTTGCAGAGAGGAAAACATATTACATGTAACAGAATATATTTACATATGGGATCTCACAAATTTTAGAATAAATAAAGACTTCAATATTTTGTCTAACAAAACTTGCCCCTACAAAAAGCATAATTTGTTGAAGAAATTGATTCCAGAAGCATTCACTCTACATCTTATGTTAATCCAGGTTCACAATATGCACACCACCACTTTGGGTGCCCTGTCAGCTTGAACTCAAACAGCTACGTATCTGTTTAGCTGAAGACATGGGAATACTGAAATAGAACACTTCTTAAAATACACACATTGAAAAATGTTTAAAATCACTTTTAGTTTAGCGGAAAAAAAGTGTAAGCTTCTGTACAGATAAAATCTAGGAAGAAAACACCTTTTTCACTTAAAGATTTTTCTAAGTAAGAATGCCATTCAAGAACTTAGGATATCTCAGATTTTTAATAAAAAAAATCAAGCAGAATGGAATGAAGAACCAGAAAGCATTGATATGTGACTTATACACTGACTAGCAATGAGTTTTGCATTGGATAGTCCCCAGTAGACTAACAATTCTATCATTAAATACATAAAAATAAAAAAAACAAACCAGAAGAGGCGTGATTATTACTCTAAATGTGCAGTATTGTCTTTAATTCTTTCTTTGTTAAGACAAAGACAATTCAGTCATCAACCTTTTATTCAAGAAGTTTATTTGGCAGGTTTTATTCAAAAAATTAGGATCATATTTATTCAACCAGAAAGCACAGATCAAATCAAACCTGGGCAGCTCTTTAGAAAACCTTCTAGAACTTATTAGGAATTAATATTTTAGAATAATAAATAAATCTCTTGCATCAAAAAACAGATTCCCACAACCTTAAACTACTATTACTTTGACAGTCCACTGTAGAAGCGGTAGTTCTTTTGGAGGTCTGTGCGCAGGTTGCAGGGCAAAAGGCCAAGGCTACTGGACTATTGTAACTGAAGTTAGCACCACATCGGACATAAATTTACTTTGTTCTCTCGACCCCAACTTCAAGAAACATTTTAAAATTATAAGTCTAAATAAAAATGAAAATAGTACAATTGTCTAAGCAAAATCATTAGAGCTTTAAAATGCTTTGTAATTGATCACCAAAGACAAATTTGCTTACAAACTCAGAAATTTGGAAGTATATTGGTGGTCTGGGAAATAGAATCAAGTCAATAATAAAATGTCCTTGCAAAATTATCTCATGCTGCTTGCATAGATACCTCTTGGGGAATGAAGCAGTTAGAATCACGTTTCAACATTTGTGGCTTGTGGATCAGATCTGCTACAACTCATTGCATTCAGATGGGCCTATGAAATGAAAAATTGAGGAGGAAGTTTAAATGACCTAAACTACATAACTTCTGAGTCTACCAAGACATCAAATGCTACAGTTAGATGAGTGAAAATAGGATGCTATTTCTATGAAAGTCAAAATTATTTTGAATTAAACACATAACATCAAATAACATGGCTTCCTTTATTCTTGCAGAAACATATCCAGATGACCTTAATTAACCTATGCTCTAGCAAAGTACAGAAGAAATCTTAATCCCATTTTCTCATACAGTAGCAGCAGTTTGATGTTAAATAGTCCACCTCTACCATGCTGCTCTAAATCTCCTTTGCTTTAATGCTCTCATTAGTCCTGTAACATCTACCACAGAGCATAGCATATCCCCCTAAAACTTCCACTGTTCTCAAAATTCTACTTACTATTTGAAAGGTCTCATTATTTTGAACTAATACATGAAGAAATTATTTTTCCTCTCACAAGACAACTGCTTTAGACAGAAAATTAGCAAAACAGAGTAAGCCTAAGCCAGGCTGCTATTTGTCTGTTCTCCTCTGTTCAGCATTTCTATTTTCCAGAGTTCTCATCCTGGATTTGGTCCTAAATTGTTCAGTAATGCTTACTTTCCTTCAGTTCCTCAATTATCCCATTTGTTTTATTTTATTTTCTGATTGATCCTGTTTTCATCTTACTGGTTGGAAAATGCTGTAAACTGTCCAGGTTTTTATGTAACACTGTCTGGCTCTTAAACAATGTCAATTTTCATTCCTGTAAATCAATCTCAGCCAAAACTCTGCAAGCTGCCACTAAAAAGCTCTTGATTGATTTATTCTCTCATACAATGAAAATATTCATTAGGTCTGAGACCAAATAAAAAAAAAATAAATCTTAGTATAGATAGTGACAAAAGACACTATTTTTAACGGTATATTTGGAGAGCACAGCATACTGTTTAAGCATAATGTTTAAATCAAGGAATAAGACTAGTATTCCAGAGCTGATCAGTTAATTTTCTCATCCAGTACTGTCACACTGTTGACAATAGACCTGCAGTAATAGAAATTTGTATATCAAAAAGCATGCAAAATCTTCAAAGAAAAATTCGGACTTGGGCTAGGAGTGAGAACAGCAAACAGGGTAATGCAATAAATTTGTTCTACAAGGAGACAGAAAAGAAGAAAAGGTCTATTACATCTTTGCCTTTCCACTCCCTCTCTTCCCAAGAAACCCTATGGAAATCATTCATTTGGAAACTGGTGAATAGATGCAACTGATGCATCTATGGATGACCCTGCAAGACACATTAATGTATTATGTTTGAAACATCTACCTGCAAATATAAAACCTGCATTTGAAACAAATATCTGCAAACTACAAAAGACATAACAGCATGGAATTAATAAAAATAAACTTGCCCTCTTGACCTCACATATTCGAGATGACAGAATGAGAGAACAAAATGAAAAGCTGATACTATTCTCTCTTCCTCATACACACACACAAAGTAATAATTAGGCTAGAATACTAGCTTAAAATCCAGGATTAGTCCAGAGTTTCTCTTCTCTTGGGCAAATTACTCACTTTTTCAGTATTACGTATGTAAAATAGGGGGCAGAGAGAATCTTTTTCTCATGTGGTATTTTGACTTCATTTTGCAAACTGTCCACAGCAGAACATTAGTACCCACATCACACTTCAAATGCCTAGATGCTAAATGATACATATTTAACCCTTGGTAATCTTAAAGATTTTCAGTTGGGATCATTTGGAGTGGGATTATTTGCTGTTCACAGTTAATAAATAATAGAAGTAACAAATGCTATTCCAATAAGAGATTTTTTCTTCTTTAACTGCCAGCCTTGTTTCCATAAAATTTTATGGAATGTTAGTTCACTGAATATGGCAGTATATATAAAATCTAAATTGTATGATAATTAGTATTTGATATATTCAAGATAGTCAAGTAAAGCACATGTGTCAGCTTTTGCAGGGTCTGAACTTCAGTGCAGCCTTTATGTCAGGAATCAAAGGGAAGTGAAAAACAGTGCTGCCTAGTCTAAAAAGGTCCTGATCAAGAGCTAGTTGCTTTAAGTCCTGTTAAATAGTCCATGACGATTTACTAGGAATATTAAAAAAATGAAGGAAACCATGAAATTAAATTAGTAAATCTCTTGTACCTACAAGAATATTATTTCAGTACTAAACATCTAAACATGGAAGATGCATTTATATACAGTAACATGGTTAAACGACTTTTAAGAAGAGGTTACAATTGAATATTAAAAAACAACCAACCAACCCCACCCCCCCCCCCAAAAAAAAATCCAAACCCAAACAACAACAACAAAAAAAAACAAACCACAAAGGCCAGAGGATTCTGTGGCACTACAGAAATAGCTGACCCTCAGCAGCCCCTACTGCAACAGTTTACACATGAAGTGTTTTGAATGGCTGTCCTGGTTTAAGCCCAGCCGTAACTCAGGCAGTCGCTCTCTGACTCCCTCTCCTTCTAACCCCCCACTCCCAGAGGGTTGGGGAGGAGAATCAAAAGAATGTAACTCCCACAGGCTGAGATAAGAACACTACAGTAACTAAGGTATAATACAAACCACTGCTGCTACCACCAATAATAATAATGATGAGAAATAACAAGGGAAGTGAACATAACCACTTGCCACCCGCCAACCAATACTCAGCCTGACTGAGCAGTGATCTCCCCTCTTCCGGGCGACTGCCCCCAGTTTTACATCCTGGGCACAATGTGCTGTGATATAGAATACCTCTTTAGTCAGTTTGGGTCAGGTGTCCTGTCTCTGCTTCCTCCTGGCTTCCCCTCCTCCCTGGCAGAGCATGAGACCCATAAAGTCCTTGGTCAGAGTAAACATTACTGAGCAGCAACTAAAAACCTCAGTGTTATCAGCGTAGTTCCCAGGCTAAAGTCAAAACCACAGCACTGCACCAGCTACTAAGAAGGAGAAAAAATGACTGCTACTGCTGAACTCAGGACAATAGCATACATACAAGAACTAAACTAATTGTGAGGGAAAATACACTGCCAGCAAAATTAAAAGAGATAGGAGGAAAGAACTATCACTACTTTTCCAACATCTAGAAAACTGTAAAATTAAAACTTCATCTCCCCTTCCTCCCTCTTCTACTAGCGTTACTGCCAATCTACGGAGAGACTTCTCTCCTCATTCAGTACAGACCTCAACACTGAGAAACACAGAGATAAGAAGCCGTACACACAGGGAGTGACTCTACCTCTGTATGGCGACAGGGATACTTGCAGACACACAACAAAGAAAGATGAGGGACAAGAAGCAGTAACTGGGTAATGTTTCTTCAGCCTAGGCTCCGGCCAGCACAAAGCTACATTTGAGAGACTTCACAGGCAGCAGTTCCCAATCCTGAAGCAGCAGTGATTGAGTCATCACAAACCAGGCTGACCAGCTGGATCTCAAATGAGAAAGGAGAAGCAGCAAACACACTGCTCTGCAAATGTTTATGATGCCAGCACCAAAGCAGGAAAAGATTAAACTAGATTCAAACTGTTTCAAAGTGTCAGATTTCATACGTTTGCCAACAAGATCTTTCCTGTTGTTCTTAAGTCGCAAATCACAAAAGCTGACTGGCCACCATTCCTGCTTCTACATACGTCCTGGTTAGTCTTTACTTGTCAAAACTCTCTGGTCCTGAAAACTTCCTGACTTCCCAGCAGCTATCACTGCAGGTATATATACATATATATATAATCAGCAAATATTCCTTATGATGCAGAAACGTATTCTGTTAAATACTGTCCCTGAAAATTTTATCTGAGCCATGAGGCAAAGAAACATAAAACATTGTGACTGCTGAAAGAACAGATGGTCTCTAAAGCATGCAGAAAATGAGAGCAAAACCATGTTACTTCCTCAGTGAAAGGATTTACAATCGATACCTCAGAGCTAGGTGGATAATAAAAGTCAACCTAAATTAGACATCACACACACTGCTCCTGAGATTAAAGAGGATAAAATGATTTTGAAAATATTTGCACAGATAATTCTTCTGCAACGCAAAGCTTCAGAAAGCTCTCTTTCCATGACTTGGATCTCATGTTTAAAAATCACACTGTTAAAGAGTTTGAGAAAACTAAGGGGAGCTTGCAATTAATCTGCCTCTTTGCAAGTAGGCATACAGCAACATTTTACATCAGAAAACAAAAATCATAGGCATCACCAAACACATAAGATCAGGGGAAAGTCCTGAATAAGTTTCACACAGAAGACACTTTTTTTAACTTACAGAAAGAAACAAGATTTGCTGCAAGCGCAGTGAACACTTCCCTACATTAATTTCTGGGTTTTAGTCAACAAAACTTAATTTGACTAGGAAAAGCTTAGTTGAAAAAGAGAACTGGTGCACTGCAGCAGCATTGCCGGTGTCCCCACTAACTAGGCCACCAACGTGGAAAGGCACGCACACCCTTAATAAACTCTGAGGTAATGGACCACGGCAGCAACGCAGCGCTGACTAGGGCTCGAGGCCTAATTTCAGGTTTCAGAACTCCGCACAGAAACGCAGGCCCATCGCTCATCTCAGCTGCAAGAAAAGCAACTTCTCAGCAGGGCGTGCCGCAGCCGCCCAGGTCAGCCTTCTTCTGGGACTTCTTGCTACTGTATGAAATAAGGGGAGAGAAAGGCGAGAGGGGAAAGGAGGCACACAAGAACCCGGTAACGCAGATGCACACAACCCAAGGGCTATACCCTGCCCCAGAGCGGCTGCCGAGCGCACGGGAGAGATGGCGCAGGTGAAGGGGAACGCCAGACCCCCCTTGTGGAAGCGCGGGGACAGTGGGTCAGCTCCCCTCAAAGGATCACGACCGGGGAAGCCATGGGGGCAAACAATCCTCCCCGAGGACGAGCGCAGCGCGGAGGGGTGAAAAGGGGTGGGGAGGGCCCATCAGAAGGCGGGGCGGCGGTGGGAGGTCGGGCTGGGAATTCCCTCTGCCGGGGGAAGGGTTTCCGACCTCGACCCCGCTCCCCACCACGGCAGTATCGCTCACCAGAAGAGCAGGTTGGCGCAGACGAAGCTGCCCAGGCTGTGGAGGGGCCGCTCCCAGCTCAGCGCCGCAGCGATGCAGCAGCCCACAGCCAGACCCGTGTCCCCCAGCAGCGCCGCGGCCCCGCCCGACAGCTCGGCCGGCTCCGTATCCCGGGCTGCCGCACCCCGATCCTCGACGGCCTCTGTCCGCTCCCGCCCGCCGCCGCCAAGCTCCCCGCCCGCATTCGGCTCCGAGCCCGGGGGCTGCGCGCTCGCCATGGCTCGGTGGGGACCGCCAGACTCCGCTGGGCCGGGCGGGACTGAGGAGGGGCCGGGGAGGGGCCGGGG
>JANRGW010029084.1:5749-21460 GCA_024733675.1 Psilopsiagon aymara
CTGGAGCACCTCCTGTATGAAGATAGGATGAGAAAGTTGGGGCTGTTCAGCCTGGAGAAGAGAAGGTTGAGTGGAGAACTCATAGCAGCCTTCCAGTATCCGAAAGGGGCCTATAGGGATGCTGGCGGGGGCTCTTGATTAGGGACTGTAGTGATAGGACAAGGGGCAATGAGTTCAAACTTAAACAGGGTAAGTTTAGATTGGATACAAGGAAGAAGTTCTTTACTGTAAGGGTGGTGAGGCACTGGAATGGGTTGCCCAGTGAAGCTGTGAATACTCCATCCTTGGTGGTGTTCCAGGACAGGTTGGACATAGCCTTGGGTGACATGATTTAGTGCGAGGTGCCCCTGCCCATGGCGGGGGGGTTGGACCTTGATGATCTAAAGGTCCTTTCCAACCCTAACTATTCTATGATCCTATGATTCCAACATTTCCTTCATTTATGGATGAGTCCTCTTTGGCGCTGATATCTGTATTACAAGATTTTAAATTAGCTCAGATCACTGAGAAGGAATAATAGACGAGGAAGTGGGTTCACAAATGAGTAGGAAAAATCTTTGTAGAAGATGGAAACAAGCAAGCTCAATGGAAATTTTCCATGAAATTTCATAGAATCATAAGATCATGGAACGGTTTGGGCTAGAAGGGACCTTAAAGGTCATCCAGTTCCAAACCCTTGCAAGGAGGGCAGGGACACCCTCCACCAGACCAGGTTGCTCAAGGCTGCATCCAACCTTGAGGCCAACTCGGAGCTAATTTTGATTAAATGAAACTCTTATTTCTGAAGGTACTATCTTAGAAAAAACCTCAACATGTGTCCATTTTCTCAACTGTTCACTCTTTGCATGTCAGTGTAAGGCTTTTGTTAATTAACTAGCAGCAGTGGGGAAAGTGGCATTTCAATGTATCATTTAAAAGAAAAAATTCTGGTCTGAGGCCAAGCACTTACGAAGAATGCAATCACTCACTACTATGAACATGTATTTCTCCTGTTATTCTCTGTTATTGTTTCAGCTCCGATGGGGCTAGCTCTAGCTGAACACTAGCGAGATTGTTGCATAGGGACCTCAAGGACAGATACGTGAGTTTGATCTCTTGGTCTACTAGTCACCATCCTTGGCACCTCTGACACAATTCTTAGATAAAATATGGATATCTGTTATCCCTTCATGGAAATGAGGCTAAGTGGCCCCTAGATTATCCTAGGCTGTCCTAAGCTTCAAAACACCACAGTGATTTAAACACACTGAATTCTTTAAATCTAGCCTGCAGCATGCTGGATTTACATGTTACTCTTCAGTGATACAGGACAGATGAAAGTTAACAGATGCCTAAGATGTATATCCATTTCTGAATACAATTCTCCTCCACATGAGTTAGCACAGGAAGGATACAGAACAAGACAAAATAATGAAGAAACATTCCTCGTTTCCTTCTCCTGGTTTTTTTTTTTTTTTTTTGTTTTGTTTTTTTTGTTTTGTTTTGTTTTTGTTTTTTTTTTTTGATATGTCAGAATCTTTTTGCCTTTTCTATCCAAACTGTGATTTGGGGTGGTAGCTGTTCTTTGGAGCCTTTTATGAATATTTTTTTAGTATCTCACTTGCTCACTCTTCTCTTCATGCAGGCGATTTAATTCTTCCTTGACTAATCCTACTTTGAGAGAGCACTATCTTCTCTCCTTCAAAAAGTCCTCAGATTTGAAACAATTTTTAGTTAAAGGGTGGTAAAATGACATTTAATTCCTGTGTTCTGCCTCAGGGAGAAATTCCACTGCTCTGAGCTCCAGCTCCCTGAAAGGAAATCAGAGAAAACTTACCCTGGCAAGCTTTAGCTATTGCATTGCCCCGCTTAGTTTCATTTGAATGAGATTTCCTCAGATTAATGACTTTCCATTATTAGAGCTGTGTCATCCATTGAATTCCAGCCAAATATGCCAGTAGAAAGACAGTAGTGAGGGGACCCAGCTCTACATTCACACTGGAGTCTGAAATCTCAAATAGAAGCTCCTGTTTTAAATTCGACTTCATAAGCTCCACATCAACCATCTCCTCTATTTTATCATGGATGCTCTTAACTTATTTTGTGCTTCTTAAAAGCCCAATCTTTACCATAGCAACAAAACAGCAAGGCCAACACAATACCTACCTATTGCTAAACTCAAACTCAGTTATACAGACATGTTGCAGTCTAATTAAACCTGCAGGCGCCATACTACAGCTCTGACCAGGGGTCATACTAAGCTCAGGAGCCCAGTATATGGTGGGATGACTCAGCCCAGGCCAAATGGTAAGTGCAGTTTGCATTTGTTTGATCTTTGATAAAGTGTTTCAGATCATTTTTCAATCACACAATAAGGCCATTCTAAGCAAAAGCAGGTTCTTTTTGAAATATAAGATTCTGCAAAATCTTGACTGTAGTTTAATTACTTTTGCTTTAGGAGAGGTAGAAAACGGCTATAGTAAACTAGGTACAGCTAGACAGGAGCCATCAAAGGACTAAATGAGATAAACCACTCTCTTCTAATGATATTTTCCTGCAAAGTCAACAGTGCATTTTTATATCACAGCTCTACTATAACAGCAAGAAAGGGACAGAATCCAGAGTATTAGTGACTTTAGAAGAATGCTATGCCATTAAGTAAATTACATTTTTAGTTGTGATGACATTTATTACTTTGGATTTGCAAAATGACAGAAGTTACTCCAATTATTAATACAATAATGTATTTATTTTTGTATGATGGCACAATTTACACAAATCATCATACAAAATATTGTAAAAAATATTGTAAAAAAATACCTTCAAAAGCCAAGCAGTTGGGACAGTTTTCAGTATCTCTGTTGACAGCCTTGTAAAAATACTGCTGGAGACAGTGATGGATGTTTGTCATTTTACCTGTTGCAAATTATCTTACTGCAACACCTTGAGACGCCAGTTCAAATCACAGCACTGAGCAGAAATATCAGTAAAAAAAGAAGTATCACCCCCAAAATACGCAGTTCAAATAGAAAATAGCCTGGAAAGAGAAAGGAAGTCATTCAGTGATGTGTGGTAATGAATTTCAACTGTAATTCTCTGGCAAGCTACTTTCCCTCATTTCTGCTAAACTGAAAAAAAAAAAAATCTTAACCCTGTTTCGTTATATTTCTTCTTCAAATATTCTTACAGTGTTTGTTTTTACAAGTCTTGCTTAATTTTAGTTTTCCAATATTCATGAAAAATAATTTATTATCATTATTGTTGTTGCCGTTATTACTTTTGGAATGTGCCTATTTTTCTTCTCTTCTTTTTTCATGCTATAAAGAAACCCCAACAGAACACAATAAAGTGCAGTACATCAATGGAGAGATGAAGGGGACTGTTTTTCAAAGGGCGAACATTTTAAATATTACATTTAAAAAATAATAAGGAAAAATGCTATGTAAAAGTTCACTTTTACCCAGAAGCTGAATAAAAGTAGATACCTAAAGCAGCATAATCCATATTTTAGGGCTTTGTTAATAGCAAAATAAGAAACCCCATAACAATTGCATCTACTTTTAAAGACTAAGTAGCGAATGCCAGTCTCTTTTATGCTTTAGGTTATTTTAATTTGAAATTATCTTTGAAATCCATAAAAAAAGGAAGAAGCAGAAAGGATATACAAGCCATCTCCTCACTGTTGTATAACAGGCTTACTGCAGGACTGTAATAGAATAACCCTTTTTTTTTTTTTTTTTCCCCCAAAAATGCTGGTAAAGTGGATCTAGTTTGGAGTAGTAACCAAACCTATCATTTACAAGTCTGTCTGTGTGTATGTGGAGAGAGTAGCTCCTGTCATACATATTACATCAGTTACAACTACTCAACTCAACATGAAAGTAAGGCATTTCTCTACTATTTCAACTATAGCATTTAAAGTGTTAAGTACATACTGGAAACACATCTTATTTGCTTGTTTGCTTCAGCAGATGTTGTGGAGGTAAGAAAAATAGAGCAGAGAGATTAAAGACATCTATGCTACCCTTCCAAGGTCTCGTTTACTGCTCTCATTAACTGCTCTGTTAAACTGGCTAAAAACGTTTTAGAAGCTTAATGGAAACAGCTTTTCATAACTGTTCTTCTCTAAATTTCCTCTTACTTGAAGTCTAAATAATTTGGAGTGAGAGGAGATCAGAGGCAAGTCATAGGCTAGGGATTATGAGATTATCAGGGCATCCGCAGGAGAGTATTATCCACAGCAGGACACTGCAGGGGAGAATTCTCTGCCACTGCTCTATGTGACCACACTGAATCCCTTTGGGCTATCTCCCCTGATTGAGCTCAGGGATTTCCCTGGGTCTCACGAGATGGCTGATCTTTGTTGCAGGGCCCCAGCATGGTGCATCCACCTGAATAATAAAAAAAATCCCAGCAATAACAAACTACATGGGAAACAATATAAACAAAAGCAGGAAGTCCTGTTTTTTGTGTGCATATATGTGCAATGACTACAACTGTAATGTCAGATTAATTTACGTGCTTTTGGACATGACAAAGTTTCATTACCTCATCTATTCCTACTCTGTGCAGAAAATAAACATTATCGGTTTAGCTTTACTTTGCATATGGCTGCCTGACTGATTATACTCAAAATTTATCAACCACAGACTATCAGCAATAAAGCAAAATCGGTGAGTCATAGTTCAAAATACCATGGTTTCAATCCCAAATATGGGGCACAAAAACCAGAAAGAATGCTTTCTTAGTACAGGCTCTGTCCTTTCCCTTTGTACTGGCTATTTTTTCCACAGCTCAGCAATACAAACCTGCCTTAAATGGACCCTGAGAATGCCTCTCCCTGACAAGACAAGGGTTCCAGGCAGGACAGGGAACAGGGCTGAAACATAATCAAGGTGACTGTAATGAGATTAGGTGGTCCAGGAAGACAGAGCTGCTCATCCGACCTTCACCCCAGTCATGGTGTAACTGGTACCCAGATTCCTGAGTTAGTTTTAAACAAGCTTGCTTAGGTGCAGCAATCACATGGAAATCAGCCCTAACATGGAAATGTGGAGTTCCCTGTCATGCTTACCACTCTATAACTTAAAAATTAGTTTAAAATTATTTAGAATTCTGAAGCAGGAGATTAAGGCTCTTGGTAACACACTTTGGGAACAAACTATGATGTGGCCCATCTTGACTGCTAACAGTGCTATGCATTGTCTTGTACCATGCCATGCAGCAGAGCCACACGGGATGCATGACTGTAAGTGCATGGCAAAAAGGAAAGGGCCTTGGAAAACGGGGAGAAAATACGCAGGATTTTTAGCTCTGCTTTTTTGCAAAACCATCAGACTTTGAAATACAAAAAGAAAAAAGTTATATTTTTACTGTGGGAAGAGTAAGAGGTCAGGCAGCCTACAACTATGCAGATATATCAAAACCATCTAGGCTTCAGAATATGCATTCTTTTCATCAATGGACCATGTCTGGAGAGGGACATTACCCAAGGTTCTAGCCTTATCATTATCTCTTTACCACTTATGCATGAGAAATGAAAACATTTTTCTCCTGTTGTAAGCCTCACTGAGCAGAATGCACTGCAATCCCCATCTAGCAGTGACAGATTTGCAAAGGGTCAAATCCTCCAGAATTTCTTCAGGAAACAGAACAAACCGCCTGCTGTTCTTCTGTTTGCTGTTTAGTCACATACTGCCTCTTCCGCTCCCTATTTTTTCTCTCCCATAGTTGACCCAGACTTGTGCCCTACCTTTGTAAAGCTGTTACTCTCTCATGTATGTGTCTTCTAATACTTTTTATCAGCAACAAACAGAATATTGCAAGACTCATTCAAACTCTGATAGAAACAAAATTAGTTATTATGCAGGAATTTAGGGAATTTTCTGCACCAGAGACAATCTTTACTGGAAAAGAGGGGAGCATGGGCCTGTATATATATGTGTGTATATATATATGTATATATATATATATGTATATATTTCTTTTTTCCATAAATAATTCAATGCTTTTACTCCATTTTCTCTGAACTATCATATTGCGTTTAGTTTTGTTGTTCAGATTAACTATATAAAAATAAATCAGTTGTCCACGGATTCATAAATCAACACACCAGATGAAATGTACAGACCCAAATCTGAGGGCTTTTTAAAGCTGGTGCAAGGCTTTCCAATGGCTCTGCTGGCTTTTGTTCTGGGTAACATCAGATAATAAAATGCAAGTGGACTGTAAACTCTAAGACAAAAATAACCTCCTTCTATGTGGACAATACAAACTGACCACAGCCCTCTTCCTTTGGCTCCTGTTACAAACCAGACCGTACGAGTAAGGAGAAGCCTAAACACACAGCCAGTCATAAGGCTAGTAACTTAGAAAACTCTTCCAAGCAAAGAAAGTTTTGCAATGGCTAAGTGAGAAACAGTATCATAACTGTAACACAAGCAATATTGTAACTGTTTTTTAAGACTAAAACTCTTCAAGCAGGATGTGTAGATTGCCCATCAGCACTGGGGAGGGAATGCAATATAGCATGCCCTCTACTACTAGCACAAGTGAATTTGAGGTGAATTTAATTAATCTGAATTTAATTAATATCTTATGTTTTGTTTATATAGGAAAACTGACCAGCTATAAAGAGTAAATGGATTTGGGTTTTTTTATACATCTGTGACTGTTCCATCCATCCACTTAGAAGAGAATCTCCTTTCAGTCATAGCTTCAATACACAGCAACAGCTATTTTCACCTGTGCCACCACTGAGAAAAAGTTTTCACCATACTCTTGTTTACATTATACTCAGGATGGACAGAGCTTTTCTTTTCCACTATAGATAGTAGAAAATGCTGGCCAGCTGAACAGTTCTTGTTCCTGCACAGTGTAATTCATCTGAGAGTATTTGCTTTAGGAACTGAGACCCTCACTATTTGCATTTGGAAATAATTCTTGAATTTGGAATAGAACCATCTGTTTCCATATAACATTATTCTCTCTTTGGGGTCCAACAAATTATTTCTATTTGATTTCCACAGCTCAGCCCTGAATTTACATAGGTGATGAGAAAGGATGTGTTATTATGCATAAATGCCTGTACCTAAAAGTCTTTATTAAAGAACAGAAACCAGCTGAAAGGTGATACTATTTCCATTTGAAAAAATTACTAGTGATTACTTGAAGGAAGTGCAATGATTTCTGAGGAAATGTTCATTTGATTACATTCCAGAAAGCATCTCTGAACAGTATTTCCAACTACTGTCTGCTTTGAATCACATTTTAGATTAAGTTCATAAGACAGATTTCAATGAGAGTACTCGAGAATACTTGGGGTCTTGTATATGCAGCATATGCATGATGATTTACTAGTTAAACTGTTAGCATACAATAATTTCTCTGTCATATAAGGTCAAGTGGTCAAATTAATCCATTTAGTCTAAGAACCTGTTTTCCGTGATGCTAGATGCTAGACCAGAGAGCAGTTATTCACAGAACAGCTGGGATGAAGAGTTCCTTTCTGCATTTCCCTTCTTTTGGTATTGTACCTGCTCTACATCAAGTTGTATTTCAAAAGATGCCTACAGTTAACATGTGCGAGAGACACACAACTGATTATAGGATGCGGACAGGACATACGAGTCTTGAGGGATTATGTGACACAGCCTGCACAAATGATTTGCAGTACTAACCTGAAGTTCTGCAATTGGTAATTTTTTCCAAGCAACAACGGCTTTTTTTCTAAGTATAGCACAATGTTCCCTAGTTGGATCAGTTTCCAAGCTTGCAACGCTCTGTAGCCTTGTCCCCATCTTAGAGCACACCTATCTGATTGTACTCAATATATTATTCTTATTTTTATCCTGTTGGAAAAAAAGAATCCTGTTGTGTACTCATGGAGTACCTGCCTACAGTTTTGCTTGGTAGAAAGTTTCATCCTTAAAATTGAGTTGTAAATGTACAGCGATAATTGAAATGGACCCCCTTTATCTTCAATATTGGAAAGAAAAGTGCACTTGGAGAGGAAAATGACATACTGTTAGAGAAATGTACTGATATGGGCAAATGAAGTTAAAACCCCCCTTTTTTTTACTGCTTCTTTTTTTTTTTTTTTTTTCCTTTAGATAAGAGCAATTTGGATTGCTCTGACACCAAGGGTATAGGTCTGTTCATAATGATCTTCTCATGAAGAAGCATAGGTAGGCAAATATATCTGCAGTCTACCACCTCAAGATAAATCACGCCAAGTAAAAAAACAGGACTGAGAAAGCCAGGATTGTACTGTAACAAAAAAACTCAATGAGAAGCTTGGTTTTCTTATTCTGGACCTTGCCTTTGCACTGATTTGTAAGATCTGTTACTACAAATGTGTTAAGGCAGTAAGACATAAAACATCAATCAGTTGACTTTAGGTGTCATTTTTGCAACTAAATATGTATCTACAAAAAAGCAGGCACCTGGCCTAGTCAGTGGAGCAAGACAGGCACTACTAAAAGACACACACTGTCCCCTAGGTTAGGTGTCCAGCAAAAGCAGTAAGATAATAAAAAACTCTCTGTTGTTTTCTAAGAGCTACTTAACATCAGAAGCTTCATCCTTTATGAGAACAGAAGACTGAGCTCTTTGGATATGATATAAGAGAGAAGCTGTGTACAAGACAACAAGAGGGGACTGGAGACCAGGGTGTAGCAAAGCAAGCTATGGTCAGTGCTGGGGTTCCAGGCCACGGGGCTGAAGGCTGCAGGAGGCAGATTGTGAACCATCAGTTAAACAGGCACAGGGTGTGCTCCTTTCTGTGGCCTACACCCTGCTGACTCTGCTGCATTAGGAAAAGGTAAATATTTAATTCCAGAGTTTTTTATCAGTCTGTTGATAGCTCCCAATTCAACCCACAAATTGGGGAAAATGAAGCATCCGAAGCATCCAAATCATCCTCAGTCATAGACTAATTTAGGAATAGATTCCTCCCACAATTCCTAGCATGAAACTAGGCAAAGGTATTGCTTACTGTGATCTCTTTTCAAAGTAAGATCCAGGCAATTGATCTGAGTAAGACACCTTACTATAACATAAGAAAGCAGAACCATGGGACATCTTTAACAAACTATATAGAAAGTTTGCATAATTGTAGCCCTGATAAAAATGGATTCAACTTACTGAATATGTAATTTGGAGTATTTCCAATGCTTTTCTTCTAACAGAATTTTTTTTCTCAGGCCTCTACTCTTGTTCAAGCCTTAGTAAATTTGTCATCATCCTTGACTCAATTAAAAACATTTGTACAGTCTAGTTTTAAAAGCCTTTATGTTTCCTGCTTCTTCCATGGGGATCCCCTCCTTCAGCCATAATCAAATTCAATTGCTTCAGCCATGTTGATGGCAGGTGTGCAAAGCAAAGCTATTACAACCTTCATGCAGGCCCAGTAAGAAACCTGGTCTCATCTCCATAGCCACTTGCAGGCCAGTACTAAGTCCTTCTACTCAATCTAACATTTTCTTCCTTCAGGGGATGTTGGAAACCACTCTGCAAAATATCTTCTTTTTCTTTAAAGGCTGCTCTTCAAAACAAAAGCAAAGTGCAAAGGAGTTCTCAAAAGTTAATGTAAGCCATATTTCCACATTTTTGCTCACACCAGGCATTTCATCAGAATTGAAATCCTGCAATTTCCTCAAGCTTCAGCCCTCTTTCCTCTGGGGCAACAGTTTTGCCTGTGGAAAACCCGGTTATTTGGCTGAATTTCATCATCAGATGAAATTTGATCAAATTTGATTCTCCAAATTCAGGCCCTAAGGAAATCATTTGCAAGTGAGTGAATAAGCACAGATAGAAACGAGCCCAAATTGCTGAAAAGTCATTTTGTCCCATATACACAATCCCCTTTTCTTTGTATTTCAGTTCGTATGGATTTATATTCTCAGTCTGTTGCAGAGCCCAATTATTGCTGCCAATGCGACTCATTAGGAATCCTGCAAGGTTCACCCCTAACACAACTATTCCCACAAAAGTGGTAGGACAAATGTCTGAAAGTGGATTGTCGTAGTCCACTCTCCATTGTGAGCTATAGTTGATCCTTCCCTGTTCCCCACTCCTATTTCTTTCTCTTGGCTGCCAAGCTGACAATTCCTGCATACTAGCTCCAAAGCTAAATTTTCAGCATAGCTGGAGGTGAAAAAAAATGAATGAGTTTGTCCATATCAGAGGGAAGGAAAGAATCTAAATTGAGTCCTACCAACCAGCCGTGTGCTCAACCAACCAACCAAAAAAAAACCCAAAAACCAAAAAAGAAAAAGAACCCCCCACCCCCGACACACAAAACAGACATTTCCAACAGACACTTGCAAATGAACAGCTGGGTGTCACGGTTTAAGTCCAGCTGGTAACTCAGAACCATGCAGCTGCAGCCATTCTCTCACTTCACCCCACTTCCCTCCCACCCCCACTCCCAGAGGGATGGGGGGGAGAATAGAAAGAATGTAACCCCCAGGGGTTGAGATAAGAACAGTCCAGTAACTGAGGTATAACACAAACCACTGCTGCTAACATCAATAATAATAATGGAAGTAAAAAGGGAAGAGAATACAACCGCTCACCACCCACCAAACAATACCCAGCCCTACAGAGAAGTGATCTAACCCTTCCGTGTAACTTCCCCCAGTTTACATAACAGGCATGACATGCTGTGGTATGGAATACCTCTTTGGTCAGTTTGGGTCAGGTGTCCTGTCTCTGCTTCCTCCAGGCTTACCCTCCTCCCTGGCAGAGCATGAGGCTCAGAAAGTCCTTGGGCAGAGTAAACACTACTGAGCAGCAACTAAAACCACCGGTGTTATCAGAGCTGTTCCCAGGCTGAAAGTCAAAAACACAGTACTGCACCAGCTACTAAGAAGGAGAAAAATGACTGCTACTGCTGAGCCCTGGACAGTGGGCTTTGAGCTGACCTAATCATACTCCTAATTTTATCAACAAATTCCATTATCTCTGTCTTGATTATTTCCACCTCAAAGGGTATCTGCAAGGTTATCAAGATCCAAGTATCTTAATGTGATCACAAAGGGATACAGCTGATATTTGTTTTCTGAGGAGTTTAGGACTGCAACTGATGCGTCTTTTAAAGGTTTGATATTTTTGCAGGCAAGCCTAGGAAGAAACATATGCTGTGCTTTATCACATGTGAAGGCGAGGGTGGTGCGGGGGAGAGGGGAAGTGGAAAGTGACAATGGGTTGAGGCAAGGATGCCCCTTTTTGTCACTCAGCCTTGAGGCATTCTTAATGCCTTGTTAAATACACTGATAAATGCATATCTCAGTGAAGCTCCAGGAGGACTACTTCATGTTAGGATATTTTATTTTACAGATTGCCCTCTAGACAAGAGAAATCTGATTTCTAAACCTACACAAAAGGCTTGCTGTGCTTTGTGAGTATATTGATTTGGCAGCACTACGGCAGCTGTGAGCTCAAATGGCTGTGCTGCTGGCATAATCAGAAACATGTTACATGCAGGATGCAGCAAGCTTCAAGAGCTTAACAAGCCAGATAGGGGGCCTGTCAATTCCTTTCAGGGTTAGCAGTAGGATAAAGAAGCAGTATATATGGGAAACTATCAAAGTTATTGCAACAAAAAAGAGATGAGGAAATGACTAAAGAAAATTAAAAACCACAAGAAAATCACTGGAAGATACAAAGTACCAGATTATTCACCTATCACACAGATATGTTAGCTTTACAGTACTCACACAAATGCAATATACAGCCCAATTACAGTATGAAAACCAAAAAACCTCATTTCAAAATGTCCGGGTTATATGATTATATCATGCTTACCTTTCTCATATTTTCCAGCAGTCATGAAGGCCTCCTGTGTTGAGCAAAGCTTTTTATGGTAAGAAAGAATCTGCTTTGTTATTCTTAATGTTTTTCAAGCATCTTTTGTTGTAACAGAACTTCATACTAGTGGCCTGTGGATACATTTATGTATTATTTTTATCTTGATTTCAGTATATATAGGCATGTAGGTTTTCTCCTAATAGCTGCCTGGTTAATGTATGAGCTGACTTTTTTATAGTTCTCATCTTGATACAATACTTGTACCTGTCATTTTCTGAAATGATGGGTTTTGTTCAGGCAGCAATACAATGCACAAGAGAAAGGTAATACTGATGGTTTATAGCATGTAGACTTGGCTTTGAGGTTAGTGAGTCATTAACATATGGTCTATCCTTGCAAACGTTCTCACACAGGGCGCCTTCAGCAGTGCAAGGAAGCACAATGAACTGGCAGCACTTCCTCTGCATGACTTTGCAGAATGCCCCCTCAGTCTTCTTTTTCTGGAGACATACCATGCAGGTAGAGGCTGAAAAACTGTCTGTTGTGGACAGAGTTAATACTGCTGAAATGATGAAGTGTGCTTTTGTTTGCTCTCTATGCTTTTTGTGTAAATTACATAAAAAGTAGAGTACCCTCAGTTCTGCTTTCTCTTCTAGTATGTGAGTTTTCTAAGTGTTCACTAAGCACACTTTGTTAGATAGCTACCCTCACTACACTTTCATAATGTTCAGAATCAATCAGGCTTTTAAAACAGCCTTTTCTTGTCTTTCCTTTGTGAAGTTAAATGTAGAAACTATCACAATTTTTAATTAATGAAAAGGAAGTTTCAGAGAAGAATTTAAACAGAGTTGGAGCAAGTGTCCCTGACCACAGTAGTAACATCTGGAAGACAGAAGTTATCTCTCTTGCTACTGTGCAATTACTACAGAAAGTACCAAGCAGTGAAAATCCTCAGAAATGTATCACTCTTCTCTGATGGCTGGAAAACATCCATCAGTGGGAACACTGGATCTTGTTCATGCAGGAGCACCAATATGAATCAGACCTAAGTTTGTACTAGGAATTCATCACTTCACTGTCTTTGGTAATTAAGAATTTAGAAATGTAGATGTATTAAACAAGTTAGATGTATTAAACAAGTTAGATGTATTAATTTAGAAACAACTTAGCTGTGTGCTCACCACACAGCTAAGTAAAACACATATTCTTGGAATAGCCTGCCTTCACTCTGAAAGATAGATATGAGTAATTTTAAAATGTATTTTCAAGCCTTAGGTATCAAAACTGTGGCTGTTAACCACAGATGTTTTTTGCGCTAACAGAGACTTGTCCACTAAGCTGCAGAGCTCACAAAGCCAAGTCACCATACATCTTTCTTTCCTCTAGTTATTCAGATAGAAAACATGGCTACTATTAAAGACTCATTCTTTAATGGGTAAGGCATGGGTAAGGAAGAAGGTTCCAGAGCTCCAGGAGTCCTTGCTCAGGAACCAATATATTTAGAACTAATCTGGACAGCCCTGAACATACCAAGTGTGCCTTCATTTTGCTTCATTTTTACCTCAGAGGTTAGATGTAATAGTATCAATTCTTCCAAATAAAACCAGAGAAGGATGGCAAAGCCATGGGATTTCTTCATACCTTTGGCATCGAAGAATTCACATTCTACATCAAGTAGAGTCTTCCTCCAAAGAGGAACCACTATGCCACCATCAAACAACATGGAAGTTCGATACTTACTTCAGGAGGACTGCTTCAAAAATGGAGGTGGATTCAATCTCATTCCAAGTTCTACTTTACTTCTGCTAATGGAAAAGTAGCATTAGCTACAAAACAAAACCAAACGCAACAAAAACAAAAAACAAACCAAACCAAAAACCAAACTGAACACAAAACCAAAACCCAACCCAAACCAAAAAATAAACCAAAAACTTTCTTGTTTTACATGGTCTCACTCATGTCCATACTATATCTAGATTTTGGTCACAGACATCGGATACAACCTTTCTTATTGTTAAAGTATATGAAACACCACTTCAGCATCAGACACAGTTGGGCTGCTGTTGGGCAGATAAACTATAGTACAGCCTTTCCTCTCTCATGAGACAGAAATACAAGTAACACTAGGCAGAGCTATCCAGCCCTCTTGCTTCTTCCATTTCCCTGATAAGCCTGAACCAATGCAATTGTAATAGCTACCTATTTACTTAGCACACTGTTTCATCTGTCTCTTCTCATTTTCTATTCCTCTCACTGCTTTTTATCTCTCACTGCATGTTAAAATCAGTAGGTCATTGAGGGAAGGACTAATATTTATTTTGCATTTATAACAGCTAGTATTGAGGTGTTAAAGGGCATCTGTAGGCACTTTCAAAAAACAAGCAAATAATATAATGCCTTTTGAGCCATTCCTGTGGCAGCATTAATACTTATTTGCCCCACTGAACAAAAAAATGTTTTCCAAGCAAATGTTATTCTTTTGTAATGTGAATGGTGGCAAATTAAAGTAAGAGGAGATGGATATTTCAACTTACCTAACTTTAGTGACTCAAAACAAGTTAAGCATGCTCAGCTTTCAGTACAGTTGGCAGGAAGTTATTCATGTTGCTTTCTACCTCTTCTCCAGGTTTCTTTTCCTCCTGATATGGACTGAAAGCAGCCCTGAGGAGAAGGACATGAGAGTGTTTGTTGACAAGAAGCTCAATGTAAGATAACAATGTGCACTTGCAACCCAGAAAGCCAACTATATCCTGGGCTGCACCAAAAGGAGAGTGGCCAGCAGGTTGAGGGAGGTGATCTTGCCCCTCTGCTCTGCTCTCATGAGACCCCACCTGCAGTCCTGCATCCAGCTCTGAAGTACCTAGTATAAGAAGGACAAGTACAGAGGAGCCCAGTAAGATGATCAGAGGGCTAGACCACCTCTCCTAAGGAGATAGATAGGCTGAGAGAGTTGGGCTTGTACAGAATGGAGAAGAAAAGGCTCCAGCGAAACCTCATAGCAGCCTTCCAGTACTTAAAGGGGTCTACAGGAAATCTGGAGAAGGACTTTTTACAAGGACATGTAGCAACAGGATGAGGCAGAATGGATTTAAACTGAAAGAGAGGAGATATAGATTAGATGCAAAGGATTCTTTTTCTTGGGAGCATGGTGAGGCACTGGCACAGGTTGCCCAGAGAAGCTGTGGCAGCCCCATCCCTGGAATTCTTCAAGGCCAGGTTGGATGGGGGTTTGAGCAATCTGGTCTAGAGCAAGGTGTCCCTGCCTGTGGCAGGGGGATTGGAACTAACTGATCTTTAATGTACCTTTCAATCCAAACCATTCTACAATTCAGTGTTTCTATGATTCTATGAAATACCATTGATCCCAGTACGGCTGGTAAGAATAAAATCTCAGTCACACTGTGCACATAGAATTCTGTCTATGTGAACAGTACTGTCACACATAAGCTTCTTCCTCTGTTTGGGAACTGAAACATAGAACAACCTGATTAATCTTAGCAACAGAATATTTTTTTTGTATAAGAGGTGTTTTAAAGATCTAAGCTAGATCTACAAGCGCAGGAGTGTTCCGTCCTAACTAGAAGGAATTTTAGCAGGAAGGCCAGGAAACCTCCTTGGATGGATAAGGAGTTGCTGAGGAAACTTAGAGGGAAAAAAGGCTTATGACAGGTGGAAGCAAGGACAGGAGGCCTGGGAAGAATACAGGGATGTTATCCAGAAAGCTAGGGACCAGATTAGGAAAGATAAAGCCAGTTACAACTAAACTTGTCTAGGAATGTGAAAGATAACAGGAAGGGATTCTATAGGTACATTGCAAATAAAAGGCAGACTAGGGACAATGTGAGCCCCCTCCAGAAGCTATCAGGAGAACTGGCTACCCTGGATTTGGAGAAGGCTGAGGTTCTTAATGACTTCTTTGCC
>JANRGW010029084.1:22629-34991 GCA_024733675.1 Psilopsiagon aymara
CCTCACTTGGAGTATTGTGTGCAGTTCTGGTGTCCTCAACATAAAAAGGACATGCAACTGTTGGAACAAGTCCAGAGAGGGCCACAAGGATGATCAGAGGACTGGAGCTCCTCCTGTATGAACACTGGCTAAGAAACTTGGGGCTGTTCAGCCTGGAGAAGGCTGCATGGAGACCTCATAGCAGCCTTCCAGCATCTGAAGGGAGCCTGTAAGTGTGCCAGGAAGGGAGTCTTCATCTGGGACTGCAGTGATAGGACAAGGGGTAACGGTTAAAACTTTCACATGGAAAGTTTAGATTGGATATAAGGAAGTGATTCTTTACTGTAAAGGTGGTGAGGCACTGTAATGGGTTGCCCAGGGAAGTTGTGAATTCTCCATCCCTGGCAGTGTTCAAGGCCAGGTTGGACAGAGCCTTGGGTGACATGGTTTAGTGTGAGGTGTCTCTGCCCATGGCAGGGGGTTGGAACTAGATGATCTTAAGGTCCTTTCTAACCCTAACTATTCTATGATTCCATGACAAAGTTGAGGATTGTGCTCCTAAGTCTGACAGATTTTATCGAGGCCTTTCAGGTAAGCAGAGTTTAGAGTTTATTTCTTTGCCAAATTTATGACTTGGTCACAATGGCTTAACGTATTGCAACTCATCAGTTAAGTCATACCTTTCAGGCAGTGGCAGTTGATATGAATGGAATTAATCTAAGTTCTGCCCCTTGGGCATTATCCCTAAAGACTCTAGTGAGAACTTGACAGACCCATTAGTTAACAGTGCACTCATGGATTCTTAATATCATTTTGGCTTATTAATTAATGAACCATGTAAATCATGTTCAATATAGTAATGAGGTAGCCTCAAATCAAATCAGTATGGAGGTCAGGGAAGGAAGGTGAATAAGCTCCAGGGTTTTGAGGCCTTTGACTATACATGCTTTCTCTTCTCCTTTGACATACCTGACTTGTTCACACAGCCAGCACTGACAAGGCCAACTCTATCAGCATGGAAATAGCACAAATCTCTCATAACCTCAGAGAACAGAGAAGAATGACCCCTGGAACAACCTGCAGAAGTAGTTTTATCAGAAACCAGCTTTTTCATCTTTCCAGATAGTAAAGGATTTGTTGTGTGTATGACCACTTGGGCTTGGAAGGGATTCAATGAGAAGAAAGCTTTCTCTTTGTGCTATTTTCTCAGCCTAGGGCTGACAACCTAAAAAAATCCCATGGAGCTGGACACACTGTGCTCTTTTTTCATTAAAAAAATAGAAAGGCATATCCATCTCCAAGGAAATAACATCCTGATGTACTGCAGAGGACTTGAAGCTAGCATATCTACCAGTGCACACCACTAGTGAGCAACAGGTTCCTGCCCCCAAGCTAAAAGACAGAAACTAAAAAATAAAATTATAGGAAAAACAAATAAATTAAGAAGTACAGATTGTGAATTATCAGCCAAATTACAACAAAGGCTGCTAGAGTTATCACAAATACAGCAGAAGAAACCATGCAGAGCTCTAGAGGGCTGACCGGGTCAAGGGGAACTCCAAGAAGGCTTTGTCATCCTTCCTGCTGCCACAGGAAGGGGAGCACAAGGAAAAGGCAACACCACTGCAAGGGAAGCTGCCAGCTCCCAAACAGTTTACTCCCCAAGAGGCAGCCTGCACCCTGGCACTTCTTTACACTGCTGAATTTCTCCTGGTTGACAGCACATTCTGAAGCTGAAAAGGGGGCATTACAGGAGCATGCAAAGTGGAGGCACCTCTACCAGTCCCAGGCAGAGGTAAGCCATAGTGGATAGAAGCAGGCATGTAGGCTGTTGTTGTATCAGTATTTGTCTTCCCTGAATACATTATCTAACAAACATTTTCTTGGACTCTGGCTGCTACTGAGTTCTGTCTGGACATCTACAGAGCACACAAGTCCAGATACTGAGTGTGACTCATGGCTGCCAATGTGATCCCCATCCAGGAAACAAGGCTTTGAGCAGCCTGGTCTAGTGGAAGGTGTCCCTGACCATGGCAAGGGACTGGAACTAGATGAGCTTTACGCTTTCTTCCAACTCAAACCATTCTATGATCACATCGCTGCATCCCATGTGAGCAATATCACCAACAAGACCATAAACCCCAGGGAGCTCAGGGCATACCTCAGTGAGCAGAGGTGGTTGAATAACTGGACTGGTAGCAAAGCCACTGAGTTCTTGCACTGCCTTTGCCAATTTGTGTGACTGACAGCACGTAATTTCACTTTTTTGTCTCAGTTCTCCACTAGTATATGAGAATAAAAGAAGTCCAAGTGGTTTTGAGAGTCCAAATTCACTAATATCCTAACCCAAAGCTCACTGAAGTCAATGGAAAAGCACTCAATTACCTTGAAGGGCTTCAGGCAAGACCTTGCTTATTCAACATTATAAGAAGCATTTGAAAACCCTTTAAACAGTGCCACATGTGTGCAAAGGTACTGGATATTAAAGGACTGACGAACAAACTTTTCCACTGATACAAGTACATAAGCATAATACTTTTTCACAGTCTCATTTTTAGCAACCTTTGCTCCTTCTGAAAAAAACCCCAGCCTTAAAACACAAATAATGTCAATGCTCACAACTGTCTTCAACACTCTATCAGACAAAGCATTTATTCTTAACACATTCTTAACCATAGACTCCTCCTAATTTGCAAAAAATGCAGATTTAGGCAGATCTGAAGGCAATGCAATCATATAGAATAGCTGTCATTCTTTAGCAATTTATGGTCAGTCTTTGTAAACCCTTGTGACAGGTTTCAGTTGATTGACAGCTTGTGGGCCAGAGCCCTACAAATCGGTTTTAAAGTTCCAAGACAGACCTAATTTTGTCTAATAAGATTAGACGTCACAGCTCAAGACTGCCCCATGAATAAAAAGCCATCATTTATAACGTTCTGTCTACCGTTGTGCTCTACAGGGACTGAGAAACTTTATTGATGCTCTGGACTGAGGTCAGTAATCTCTTAGATCTGTTGTGAGCCGTTGGGGTCACAGTGATCTATCTGATGTCAAGGTCAAGGTCTTTACTATATCTGGGCAATTTGGTAAGAAGCTCAGGAACACAGTGATGTGTAACAGACAGAAAGCAGTTTACCCTTATTCTTCTCAGGCAAGAGCACAAAAACCTCACAGATTAGGCAGTTCACATTGAATAAAACAAAGAAGAGAAGGAGAAAGATGCCATTTTGAAAGCAGTTGGAAATTACTAGTGTTAAAATCCTGGGCTATGTGATATTTCTTGAATAAAATCATTTCTTGAGAAAAAAATAGGACACTCAGTGACACGAAGCTCATTGAGATACAATCAAATTATTCACTTAAGTTACAGACCACAATGAAAAATTAAGTCAAACGTTTACATGTTTCCTACAAAAAGGTGTCCTGTTTCTTCAGTATGTAACACCTTTAAGGAAAACTTTACCTCATAGCTATTAGAAACCTTTAAAATCTGCTTGAAAAGATTTTAAAACATCTAAGAGCCTTTTGTTGAAATGAAATGTATTACTCAAAACAGCTTGCTTGTCACTCTGCATTTTCAAAAAGATCAACAAATTAGAAAACAAAAACCACCGTTCATCCAGTCCTAATAAAATAACTGTTTAAAAACGTTGTGCTCGAGGGGTTTGGAGTCCCCAGCAGTTGGAGCATAAAATGAGAGAAAGTGGGAAAGATAAGGTTGCAGGGGAACTCTAACCCAATAACCCAGACATTCTGCAGGCAGTAAATGCTGAAGTATTATCATAGTAATTGACATCACAAATGCTCCAAGCTAAATATATTGATTGCCAAGGTCAGCATTTTAGTCAGCAACAGCAGGCATCTTTATCCATTAGCCCTGAAATATTGATTTCAGTCAGGAAAAAAGGAGCCAGAAAAGGAAAATACTTGAGCAATAAAATGATATTTCTTTATCTTTGTCTTCCAGACATGGAACAGACATGCTGTTCAGAGTATGTCAGCACTTACTGGATTGCTAAAGACTCACAAGAATTTCCCATTCTTCAGGCTATTCATCATGCATTTGTGGTCAAAATGGCTATAAAAAAGACCACTTCAAATGTAGAAACCAGGAAACAGACAAAGGCATGGATTTGGCTTTATCTTGCTTGATAGAGCAGAATGTATCTCAAAACTGGAAGTTTTCTTGTTAATATCATTTGAGAAGTTACAAAGAAAGAGCTTTGTAAACAAAACCTGGTGAGTGCCAAATGCTTAATTATATAGCAAACACCAACCATTAAGAAAGTCTCCCAAGGCTAAAGACCTTCCTTAAAATTGTCTTCTCAGTGATTATTGCCTCAGCTTTTAAAGCTGTATTACTTAAAATTAAAACCAGTGGGATTAAACACAATGAACTAGATTTTATAAACCTGTACAAAACTGAATTTTTTTCCCAAATCTTTAACAATTCACAGCACGTATTTTTTTAAGACAGAAATAATCGTCCATGCCATCTTTGGCATCCCTCACTGTATGAAACTATGCTGTAAAAAGGTGGTTTATGAAGTTGACTACAATTATTTACTAAATCTATATCTAGAAGGTAAAGGCAAACATGATTCTCAGGATAACTAAATCACCAGGGGTATGATTTTTTATATTTTAATAATATTCCTGATCCCCTGATAGAAACACTTAGCTTTGTGGGGTTTTTTTACTGACACACAGCAAATTTTCAGGAGGAATAGAACAAAGCTAGAATGGAGCCTCAGCAATCCAACTACTATACACATACGGGTACAGTGGCCAAAGGCAGGAGGACATAGTACACTGTGTGCATTTGAGCAAATAGCTGGCATTTGCATGAATAAAGCCATGCAGCAAGAGCTGGAGCAGTCATAACTACAGCAAGCAGCACACAACTGAACAGTGATGGTTACACCCCAGGGACCCTGAAACACATTAACAAAATACTGCATGGCTGGAAGTGAAATTGCTGCCTTTCTATTTGAGGGTCTGGCAGGAGAAGGCACCACCCTAAGTGTCTATCCAAAGTAACACCGAACTTGACTATTTTTGATCCCAGCACTCTCTCGGGCAAGCTTTTCCACAGAAAAGATGTTTTTCTCTGGTCTTTAGTATTGACAGTCTATCCAATGGATCACAGAAGTGAGAAAACTACCAACTGCTCTGGCTAGAAACCTGCCCCACCCATGGAACATTGGCGACTTTTCAAAACTGGTTTTTAAGAAATTTGAAAATAGTGACAGATCAATAATTAAAGCAGGACAGAGACCTTACGACACTCATCCCTAACATAAGCAAACAAAAAGGAGCAAAGGAAAACTGTCCAACTGCTATATCAAGCCTACATGTTAAAACCTCAATACATAATGCTAGAGTGATTTGTATTATTATGCAATCTCTACTAGGTATTGATTTCCTATGCAACTGCCAGGACTCTGTACAGAGTATTCAGGGCTGCTGCTTGTACATGGGGTCAGCAGTTCCCGTTTTCTCTTCTTTACAATGCTTTTAGATGAGATAAAGTTATTCTAAGTTATTGTTCTTTCCACTTATATACTGTCTGCCATGGGCCAAATAATCCTGTGAAAATCATCCAATCTGCTCTCTCACCAATTTTAAAGCAGGCAATCAAATGACTTTATATTTTCCAAATGTATGTCTTCATAAATGAGAGCAAAATTTCATCCTCTGTATAGAAATCCAAATTTCCAACAGACAGAAACCAGCTGTCTTTTTACAGGTTTAGCAGCCTGTTTTCAGCTCAGGTGGAAAAAAACCTTATGATACAATTAATGAGTTCTTCTTTGTCTTCAGAAAAACTTTAAGAGAATTTTTAGCCACTTCCCATTTCGCAGAGTGTCAGTCTAGACAAGCTACATAACCATGGGCAGTATTTGCAAGTGAGACAAGTAACAAATGGTTAAAGATTTAATGCCTTTAAACTGGAGCAATTTCCTTCAAGAGAAGAGAACATTCAATTCCCTGGAGTAATTGGCTTAAACAGAAAGCTCAACTTTATCAATATTATAAATTTTTCTACTTCTAACTGACTGCAAGGTAACTCAAATTAGCAGAGCCCATAGCCTAATTTCATCAGGTACATATCAAACTTTTCAAGGACAGAAATATAAAAACGGATTAATTTAGTGTAAATCACAGCAGGCTGAAAAATCCCAGAAATCTCATCTCTTCTATCTACCAGAGTCCTGGCTAGCTGAAATCTCACAGAGGCTTACACATGTTTTGTCCTCTTACTCTCACATCATGCTCTAAATCAAATGTCATCAAACAGTGTAAAACTCTTTTGTACATAATAGGAAAAAAAATACTTGAAGTAGATTAAGAAAAATATTGTAACTGAATGAAATTAAAATCTAACACTCAGCCTATGCAGGTGGAGGTTTGTCTGCTCCTGGGATTGACTGGGAAGAACAAACATACTTTGAGAAAGGTTCCTATGGAGATGAGAAATTTTCTCAGGAATACACAAGTACCAAAGGAAGGAGCTATGCAGAAAACACTCCTAGGAACCACCGATTTAGCTCTTTTGAGATATAAATAAAAGAACAAAATATTCTAGGACTGGCTCCTGCCTGCTAAAAGAGACAATTTTTTTGTCAGTTCTTACAGAGCTAGAGTTTAATGTTAGCATTTGTGTATAACACACATCTTCTACAAATATTAAGAAATGTTTGGGTCTTTTTGACAGTCATTATGGACATTTACCTCTCATTTCTAGTTTAGAAAAATGCTAAGCATATATTGAAAAAATAACTCATATAACTTGTGAAACTAAACATTTTTTCAGACATACAATGACTGCAAATGACCACAAACATACAATGACTGCAAATCTACATGTTTACACCAGTTACTATATAGATATTGATTCCTAAGCTCTCATTCCCATAAGAGACTCTTTGAGGCTAAAGAGACTACATTAGTGTATGTGTAAAGTTCAACTCATCTTTTAAAGGCCCAGCTCACTCTGTGACAGCACTTAAAAGAACAGTTCATGCTGTAACTGTACAGTTATTTGTTGAAAACAGACAGCCCTTTTCTGACATCAAACATGGAAAACCACTGGAGCTGCAGCATGAGCAGTTCAAAAGTGTCAAAAGCATCATCTGTCAGCCAGATACAGGAGCAACTGAATACTGGGTGCTCTGGGCTAGTATCACTTTCACAGACAGAACACAAATTGGTAAAACAAAAAAAAAACCCAAACCAAAACAAAAAAAAACAACAAAACCAATCAACAAATTGACAAAACTACAAACAAACAAACAAGACCAAACAGAAAGGGTGCCTGAGAGTCAGAAAACAATTCAACAATTCTGGTCTGGCGATAAGAATTTCTCCGCTGATGTCCGCAGACTGACCTAAGTGATTTACTTCCACAGGTTTAATGTCACTGCACATCAAACACATCCTACAGTTACAGGGACTAGGCCAATTCTTTCCACATTACCCTTTTGCATCAATCCCATTAGCTTCCAACACATCAGGTCTCTAGTGCAGGAGATGAGTATTTGTGCGTTGCCATGCACCTTTGTACACCCTCCCTGATAAACTAGGGTCTCACAGTCTCAGGGAGTACTTAACGTTTGCTAATCCATACTGGATTGTCTCTCTATTGTTTTATACTTAAATATGATATTCCTTTGGAAACTGGATTAGTAGGAATAAAACTTTTGTAAAGGAATTTAATAATTCCAGTCTTCATTCCTCAGAAAAATAAGAAAGCCACCAAAAGAAAAGACACAGGTTACATTCTATTACAGGGGGTTATGGAGCAATATTCATCTATAAATTCATGTTTCTTTGTGCCAAATTAATAAATAAATAGTAGTATTTTGCTAGTTACTGCAATATAGATACTTGTACAGAAAGTCATAGAAAGGGATCTGTCCCCACATAAAATTGTGACAGCTTGTATGACTCACTACGCACTTCATTGTTGAAACAGGGGTCTGACCTCAACTCATCATCAAGTATCAGGGAGAACACTCGGGGAAAGCTGCCTTGTATCACCATAGTATGTTAAATAATCCATCCATTTTTTTGACATAGTCATAGTGCTGGGAAAGTCCCATTCAAAGGTACTGAGGCTGCCACTCAGGTTAGGGTTAGGGTTCATGGAGCCACAAAGCTTACAGGTTCAGAGACATTGAGGCTGCAAAAGGCATGCCAAGATGAATGTAGCACTGCACCAATATTTCTCCTTGCTCACTTTTCTCACGTGGGACACCCACAGTGCTGGCCACGTGAGTCTCAGTTCCATGATGCCCTTTGGGTGAGGGTTAGGGTTCAGTGAGCCAGAAAGTCTACAGGTCTAGGGATACTGAGACTAGAAAAGACATGCCAAAGTGAGTATGGCACTGCATCCATATTGCTCCTTTTACATCTTTCTCATCTTCAACACAGACTGTGCTGGAGACCACAGACTAAGTATTATGGCGTCATAAAGATAGGATTAGGGATAGAGTTCACAGAGCCACAAAGGCTACAGTTTCATTAGGGCTGCAAAAGACATGCCAAGGTGCTTAGTGCTCTGCACCAACATAGGTCCTTGCACACCTTTCCCGTGTGAGACACCCATGGTGCTGGAGACATGAGCCTCATTTTCATGCTGCCATTCAGCCTAGGGTTAGGGTTGATGGAGCCACAAAGCCTAAAGGTCCAGGAATACTGGGACTGAAACAGGCATGCCAGTGGGACTACAGCACTGCATCCACGTTTTCCTTTTCATACTTTTCATGTGTGGAATAGTGACTTTGCTTTAGACCACAGCTTCAGTATTATGTTGCAATAAATATTAGAATCAAGATTAGGGTACAGAAAGCCACAAAGCCTACTTTTTCAGAGATACTGGGGCTGCAATAGGCATTACAAGAGCAGTACGGATCTCCATCCACATTGCTCCTTGCACAAATTTCTCATCTGCATACCGACTATGCTGGAAACCACAACCTCAGTATTATGGTGCCATAAAGATTACAGAAAGGACTAGGATTTGCATTCAGAGAGCCACAAAGATTACAGGTCCGGGGATCCTGGGACTGCAAAAAGGCATGCCAGGATGAGTACAGCAGTGCACCAACATTTGTTCTTGCACACCTTTCTCATCTGGAACACTGACTGTGCTGGAGACCACATCCACAGTATTATGGTATCATAAAGGTTAGGATTAGTGTTCAGAGAGCCATAAAGCCTACAGGTTCACAGACGTTGGGGCTGCAAAAGGCATACCAAGATATGTACGACACTGCGCCAAGACAGATCTTTCCAAAACTTTCTTAAGTAGGACACCCATAGTTCTGGAGAGGATATTTTCAGATCAACAACACAAGCTCTAGTACTTGACCCACAATCTGACTAGCAGAATGCCTGCCTATGATTTATTGCCTAATTTATAGGTGATAGGCTCTTAATTTTTTCTTCAATCCAGCTGTAGTTATCCAGTCAGATAACTACATTGTTGTTTTCGATAACTCTACTGTCTTAAATCAATATTTGGGAAAACAAACCAAAACCAAGAAAACACACAAAACCAGACCAAACCAGCTAGCATTCAATACAGTATGCTAATCCCACACTTGCAATACAAAGTGTTGTATTGCAACAGCTCCAATGTAACTATGCAAGTTTAAAAGATCTTCATATTGGAGGCTAATAACCTTTTTGTCCACTGTAATATAAATAGACATGCACATCTGGTCACAATGCTTGATGTAGCCTTTGCAGCAGCACTAATAATGAGTTCTAGTCACCCTGCTGCTCTTCCAAATCCCATATCCATTTTCCCTCTGCAGTTGAGATTCTGAAACATGAACTTCCCCTGGCATGGAGAGCACCACTGGCAAATTCTCCCCCTCCCCAGGTTTGCCTCTGGATAAATTCAGTGTTGCCCTGCAATCCAAGTTATAACAAACTGCACTTACAAATTCGCAAGGGTCCTCACAGTTCCAGGAATCTCAGCAGCAAGAAGACAGAGAAAATATTTTAAGAACTAGAAAGTAAATGCAAAATTACCTGTGAAGAAAGCAGAGCTGAGAGAGATGTGAAAAGGATCTCAAACATCCTGATGATAATAATAATGCACAACACTTAGCACTCAGGTGCCTCTGACTTGAGTCAGCTGTTTATTGCTTGACATATGAGGAGCATGAGGTACCTGGAAACATGACTCAGCTGTGAAGATTGTGTCACCAGTTTTTAATTGGGTTTTCTTTTTCAAAACAACATCTTTGCATGCTGGTGCGACAAATAGATAAAACTGTCTTTTTTTCTAGCAGACTGAAAGCATATCTCTTCTGGAAAGAGATGAAATTCAGTGGTTTTGAACATCACAAATAATGTAATATCAAAACCATCATTTTTTTTATCAGATCAGAAAAAAAAAAAAAAAGAGGATTATTATCTTTATACTGATCAGATCATTATATTGATTAAGTGGGAAGTCCTCAGTGCAATTTCATAGCATCAGCCTTGATCTTTTTCTCTGGTGTCACCCACTCAATTGCAGGGTTAAAAAACTCAAGTCATTTATTGTGTGCCCACTAGCACCACACACCCCTTTCTACTTTGAGGTGTCAACTTTTGCCATACTTGTGGCAACTTACTAGTCAGAGCTAGAAGCTGGTAACTAACAACTGAAAGCTAGAAAATAAAGCTTTGCAGGGCTTTTATTGCTGTGCAGATTGAGATGGCTGGCACAGCCTCTCCACCACAGGGCAAAATGAGAGAAGATATTGGTGAAGGTCAGAGATCATTGTGGAGATTTGAACATCGTGAAGCTATGAAAGAGGGGTACGTCATCTCTAAGTCTGAAGCATGCTGAGTTGCTTTGACTTAAAGACTACTTATATACTATAATCAGGAAGGAATTTTTTTAAATTGATTTTAAGTTTCTTTGGGGGAAAAAAGTGTATTAACAAGCAGATGGTAATGAACTCCATTTTAAGCAGCAGCTTAATTCACTGCTCCAGATTCTGACCTCTTGACTGGTATGGACTGGTCAATCCACAGCAAAAGTGCTGCAACAGAAGGCTCCTGCAGTCCAGTGCAGTAAAACGATTTGAGGCAAATGCTCTTCCTGGCCCAACTTCCCATGTGTTGGTCCAGTCTGCAGAATGTCCCTGGTACATGTAAACCAGATTCCTTTCAGGATAAATTTAACCTTTCACAATGAACTGAACTTGTACTTCAGATATCTATTTATATGTAGGTTACTGCAACCCCTGATGAAGACATTGGGGTCTGAACCAAGAAGTAAACTACATCACCACTAGGTCCCATAGAATCATACAATCATAGAAGGGGTTGGAAAGGACCTTACGAGCATCTAGTTCAAACCCCCACAAGATGGGCAGGGAGCCTCACACTAGACTCTGTGCAACCTGCCTTGAACACTGCCTTCTTTAGGCAACCTATCCTGGTGCCTCACTACCCTCACAATAAAGAACTTCTAACACATACAGGCCTAAGAAATGTCTTAAACCATCAGGACCCTCCTGCAATGGTTCCCACACTGAAAAAAATGACTAAGTGCTCTATACGCTTCCTGTTGGCTGATGACTGACTCCTCCAGTCATCTTTGATGCTCCTTCTCTCCCCAGGAATTAATGTGGCTGTCTTTAGCAAATGCATCTTCTGATGCCCTCTCTCCCGTTTCCTGACCCCTTTCTTTCTCCTAATGCATTTTATGCTATCCCTCTTTTCTACTGTTTTCTTCTACAATAAAAGCAATGGAAAATTTGAGAATCTCTGAAAATCCAAGTGCAGCCTAAGCCAAGCCCAGGCTAAGCCAAACTAAACCTAAGTTTAAATCTGCACTGTAATTGCAGTGAAAGTTTCTTGAGCAGCTGCACAAACCTGTGACAGACTCAGAAGGCTGTTAAGCTTACTGCAGGGTGCAAAAGGATTGGCAACCAGTGCCACAATAAATGAGGTAATAAAGCAGTACTCCTCAAAACTCTGTTAAACCACCTATTCCCTATCCACCACAGAAGGGAGTGAACTACTTCTATTCTTAGTTTTGGCATGGAGACAAATACATCCTGTACTCTGAATTTCTCCTACGGCACCACATCAAGTGCAAGGTCCTACACCTGGGTCAGAACAATCCAAGGCACAGCTACAGGTTGGGCAGAGAAGAGATTCAGAGCAGCCCTGCAGAGAAGGACTTGGGGGGGTTGGCTGATGAGAAAATGAACATGAGCCAGCTTCAGTGAGCGCTTGCAGCCCAGAAACTGTGTTCTGAGCTGCATCAAAAGGAGCATGAGCAGCAGGTTGAGGGAGGTGATCCTGCCCCTCTACTCTGCTCTTGTGAGACCTCACTGGGAGTACTGTGTGCAGTTCTGGTGTCCTCA